>SJYC01063457.1:0-12610 GCA_006408675.1 Madoqua kirkii
AGGAATCCTTCATGAAATATTGATTTTAGGGCGGTGGGAAGGAAAATAGGAGAAGAGCCTAGAGCATCTAGCAGTATCAGATGAATAAGTTTTATGAAAAATAGAAGAGGGAATGTTAACACAGGAGCCAGCCTGAAAGAGGTCCCACTGGGCAGTGCTGCTGGAATAATTTGAGTAACAAAATAATGAATGATAGAACAGAATTATAACCTCCAAATAAAATAAATAAACATGGGTTCCACATGTATAAGTAAATAACTGAACAAATATGGGGAGAGAGCATGTCTCTTCCTTATAGAAAAAGAAATGCAGAAGGAATGAGATATAGAGAAAAATCATCATTAGAACACTATAGTAATGATTATTACAGGCAAGATCCTCAGTGGGTGGTAAAATCAGTGAATATTTAAGGAGAACTGGTCATATATTTATTGTCAAAAATATTTCCCCTGAATTATTTAGTAATTCAAAAAGGAATAATATCGGCTTTATAATGTAGAATTCTCACAGATACTTGCTTCATCAAGGTAAAGTAACATGAGTAATACTTGTCATCATAATGTATACCCTAGTATGGTGCAATGAGAGCCATCACTTCTATGGTACTCTTTCCCCAAAAAGTATCATCTCAGTATACTCTTAAGAAAATACTAGACAAACCAAAAATGCAGGACATTGCAAAAACAATCTGGCCATTACTCTTTGAGGTCTTGAAATACATGAAAAGACCAGCAAATTTTCACAGATAAGTGATATAACAACTAAATGCAAGGTGAGATTCTAGATTGGATCCTGGAACAGGAAAGTGAAAGTCACTCAGTCCTGAAAGTCTATTAATTGGTTGTTGAGGGGTGGGGGGGACTATGCACAAATTCTACTGTTTAGCAGTTTGAACTAGAGTTATTTTCCTAGTTTTATTAGTAGTATTACACCAAAGTTATTTTCTTAGTTTCATCAATACTACTGTACCAAAGTTAATTTCTTAGTTTTGATAATTGTCCTATATTATGTAAGATAAATATTCACAAAAGAAAATTTAGAGGATACAACAGAACTGTCTGTAATGATTCTGCAACTCTGTAAGTCTAAAATCATAAGATTGATTCTTTTAAGTTTTAAAGTTTTTTAGGCTAACATTGAGAGAATTTTCCTGAATCAAGGGCAAACAAAAAAGAACAATTGAAAAGTATCACAAAAAATTAGTGGATATCAAATATCAATCCAAGTAGGCTCAACAATCAAATAAAAAAAATAAGGAAATGTTAGTAACAAATTATCAGGATTCAGAAACAATATGAGCCATTTGAATAAATGCATCCACTAAATGACTCACAAAATAATGTTAAATTCCCTTTTCCTAAAGGCACAACAGATTTTCAAAACCAATAAGACAAACAAAATCTATTGAGAAAAAATAAATCAGTTAAAAATGTCACAGAATTCCTTATTGTATTTGTAAAATTCAGTAAGATGAAGCTTTTTGATTTTTTCTAAAATTGAGTAAATATGTAAACATATGATTTTACAAACTTGCTTATGGCATTGTGGAATGTCTTTCCTCAGTTCTCTACATGAAGCCTAAAGAGTGAACTAAGGACAAGGAAACCACACTGAACAGATCAAGGACAAGACACAGATGTTTGATATTTTCCATCCAAATAATCAGTGGTGAGGAATTCTCTGAAAGTAGATGGTAAAATGTTCTTACAAACAACTGGGGATTTTTTTGAGTGGAGGATGTTACAGTGAGTCATATTGTTATTCATTCTATAAATGAAAGAGTTTAGTTCACATCTCAGATAAATAATATAGCATACCATATAAAATTAGATTAACTTTTTTATTTATTCAGTTAATGATATTCAGAGCCTACTAGATGAGTAGATTCCCTGTTGAATGCTGAGTATATTATTAGTGAACAAACTCTGATAAGAATTTATAACCTGATATTAGTAACACAAAATAAACAGTTAAACAGATAAATCAGTTAATTAGAGGTGAAGCAACAGAAGCACGATGCTATATTTACTAAATATTATGAACAAAACAGTAGTATGAAGAAATTGTGAATAATAAAGGCAAGTGTCTATATTGGTAGCCAAGTAAGGCTTTTCTGAGGAGGTGATAGTTAATTTAAAGCATGAAAAATGGAGGTAAGATAGTTATGTAAGAAATGGGGAGATTCAGGTGAATAGGAAATTAATTTTAGGCAGAGGGACACCATATAAAAAGACCTGCAGTGGGAGAAATTGAACTTTTTGGTATAGTAAAGAAAAGAAATTGAGAGTGAAAAAGTAAAGAGTTCTGTCCATTTAAACAGGATATACGAACAGTAGTATGGAGAGTGTGTGTGTGTCTGTGTATATATGTCTGCAATGTAAATAGTGAGAGCAATTTTAATTAGTGTTCAGATTTTCTCAACGATGAAATCTCTAGTTTATGTATTCTAACTTTAGATATACCCAACCACATCACCATTTCTCTTTCTTAATCAAGACTATATCTGATACTAGTCACTGCCATGTATTTTATAAGAATACAAGGAAGAGTTTGTTTTAATCAGACATTTTAAAGTATGCTCAACATATCATTGTCAGGACATGGATACATTTACAGAGCATTACTTGGTGTCTCATACTTTGTGAAATGTTATTGATAAAAGTATAGTACAGAAGTGTCTTTAAAAGCTAGAGTGAATGAGGGAGCCAAATAACAAAAACGGTGGATTGGCTACTGCTTCAGTTGTTGTTGTTATTGTAAAATATGATAGAGGCCAGTCATTCAGTGTGGTGTCAGGAGATCTTCCTTGGGCTTTGCCCAAAGCAGTTGGAGAATAAAAATGGGATATGTCAAGCAATATGGCAGATTAGATATTTTGAAAATTTAACTTTGCAAACAGAGAAAAAGGATGAATAAATAAAGTTTTATTTGTTTTCTCAAGAAATTCAGCAAGAAACAGAGAGGTGAGGTGAAGTCACTCAGTCGTGTCCGACTCTTTGCTACCCCATGTACTATAACCTACTAGGCTTCTCTGTCCATGGGATTCTCTAGGCAAGAATACTGGAGTGGATTGCCATTTCCTTCTCTAGGGGCTCTTCCCGACCCAGGGATCGAACCCAGGTCTCCCACATTGGAGGCAGACGCTTTAACCTCTGAGCTGCAAACCCATGTAAGAAGCAGTCCTTTAAAGTTTCATATACTATGGGAGTAATTTGCTGGTATCAGTACCCAGAAGCCAGTTGAAGAGCCAGTAGATAAGGCCTAAACTTACAAGAGGTCTCCAGCTGGAACTTAGAATTTCAAAACAAACCAGAGGGATTAAAGACTGCACCCTCAGTATATGGGAAAGTTTATTTGGAAGAAGCTTGAGCAGTGGATAGAATATGGAAAAATGACTAAAAAAGTTTCTTTACTTTTGTAAAGGACTGTGGTCTTTCTGAATCTTATAGCCTGGGAGTTATTTGTAGTGGTTTTTGGCCATATATTGACATGAATCAATGTCAGTATACATTGTGTACATGTGTTCCCCATCCTGAACCTCCCTCCACATCCCTCCCCATCCCATCCCTCAGGGTCATCCCAGTGAACCAGCCCTGAGCACTCTGTCTCATGCATTCAACCTGGACTGGCGATCTGTTTCACATATGATAATATACATGTTCCATTACTATTCTCTCAAATTTTCCCACCCTCGCCTTCTCCCACTGATTCAAATGTATTCTTTTTAATGGCTGAGTAAAGACGCTTACTCCTTGGAAGAAAAGTTATGACCAACCTAGATAGCATATTCAAAAGCAGAGACATTACTTTGCCAACTAAGGTCCCTCTAGTCAAGGCTATGGTTTTTCCAGTAGTCATGTATGGATGTGAGAGTTGGACTATGAAGAAGGCTGAGTGCTGAAGAATGGATGCTTTGGAACTATGATGCTAGTGAAGACTCTTGAGAGTCCCTTGGACTGCAAGGAGATCCAACCAGTCCATTCTGAAGGAGATCAACCCTGAGATTTCTTTGGAAGGACTGACGCTGAAGCTGAAACTCCAGTCCTTTGGGCACCTCATGCGAAGAGTTGGCTCCTTGGGAAAGACTCTGATCCTGGGAGGGATTGGGGGCAGGAGGAGAAGGGGACAACAGAGGATGAGATGGCTAGATGGCGTCACGGACTTGATGAAAGTGAGTCTGAGTGAACTCTGGGAGTTGGTGATGGACAGGGAGGCCTGGCGTGCTGCGATTCATGGGGTCGCAAAGAGTCGGACACAACTGAGCGACTTAACTGAACTGAACTGAATGTTCCATTGTGTATATGTACCATAGCTTTCTTATCCATTCGTCTGCCAATGGACATCTAGGTTGCTTCCATGTCCTGGCTATTAGTCTTGTTTTAAACAGTTGTTTTACTATGAAACATACTTTATTAAATGATTCTATTGTATTGATACCCCCAAACAGCAATATACCTTGCAAATGAAATTAATTTGGAAGATCACAGGTGAAAAGTGAGATGAGACTGTTATGAATTATCACATGATCTGTCTTGTTATTACTGTTTTGAAAGCCATTGGGTGATAACTGTGTTAAGTAATCTATATTTGATACTAGTTATAATTTTGTATGGACTACACTCCCTGTAACATATGCTTTTCAAAAGGTCCACTGTTATCCACTCTAGATTGCACAGTGTTGAATGGAGCCTAAGGGGAGAATGGTGGTGCTAGTGGTAAAGAACCCACCTGCCAGTGCAGGAGACAAAACAAGTGAGGGTTCAATCCCTGGATTGGGAAGATGCCCTGAGTAGGAAATGGCAACCTGCTGCAGTACTGTTGCCTGGAAAATTACATGGACAGAGGAGCCTGGCAGGCTATACTCCATGGAGTTGCAAAGAGCTGGACATGACTGAGCATGAGTATGATGAAGAGAACGTGAATTCCTTTTGATCCTCATCCTCTGGGACCTGAAGTGCAGACAAAAGTATGCCTTGTATGAAAACTCAAAGAATAATTTCTAACTGCAGTCTGTTATTGCTCTCTATCATTGAATAATTACTAGTTTAGCAGTTGTGAAATATTGACATGATACAAGTTGAGAACAGGAATTGTCTGCAATTCTACATTAAAAAAAATTAATTTGTTTATTTTAATTGGAGGCTAATTACTTTACAGTACTGTGGTAGTTTTTGTCATATATTGACATGTATCACCCATGGGTGTATATGTGTCACCTGTCCTGAAACCCTCATACACCTCCCTCCCCACCCCATCCCTTTGGGTTGTCCCAAAGCACCAGCTTTGTGTTCCCTGCTTCATGCATTGAACTTGCACTATTTTACATATAGTTATATACATGTTTCAATGCTGTTCTTTCAAATTGTCCCACCTTCACCCTCTTCCACATACTCCCAAAGTCTGTTATTTACACTTGTGTCTCTTTTGCTGTCTTGCATATAGGTTGGTTATTACCATCTTTCTAAATTCCATGTATATCTGTTAATATACTGTATTAGTGTTTCTCTTTCTAACTTACTTCACTCTTCTATAATAGGCTCCAGTTTCATCCACCTCATTAGAAATGACTCAGATGTATTCTTTTTAATGGCTGAGTAATATTACTCAGTTGTATGTATTTGTACCAAACTTCCTTATCCATTCATCTGCTGATGGACATCTAGGTTACTTCCATGTCCTAGCTATTGTAAACAGTGCTGCAATGAACATTGGGGTACATGTGTCTCTTTCAATTCTGGTTTTCTTGGTATGTATGCCCAGCAGTGGGACTACTGAGTCATCATATGGCAGTTCTATTTCCAGTTTTTTAAGGAATCTCCACACTGATTTCTATAATGGCTGTACTAGTTTGCATTCCCACCAGCAGTGTAAAAGGGTTCCCTTTTTGTCACTCCCTGTCCAGCATTTATTGTTTGTAGAGTTTTTGATGGCAGCCATTCTGACCAGACCCACCTCAAACCTAGGGACACGTACAGACTGAAAGTGAAGGGCTAGAAAAAGATACTTCATGCAAATGGGGACCAAGAGAAAGCAGGAGTAGCAATACTCATATAAGAGAAAATAGACTTTGAAATAAAGACTGTGATAAAAGACAAAGAAACATACTACATAATGATCAAAGGATTAATTCAACAAGAAGATATAACAATTATAAATATATATGCACCCAACATAGGAGCAACTCTATACGTAAGGCAAATGTTAACAAGTACGAAAGGGGAAATAAACAGTAACACAATAATAGTGGGGGAGTTTAATACCCCACTCTCACCTATGGATAGATCAACCAAACAGAAAATTAGCAAGGAAACACAAGCTTTAAATGATAGAATAGACCAGTTAGACCTAATTGGTATCTACAGGGCATTTCACCCCAAAGACAATGGATTTCACCTTTTTCTCAAGTGCACATGGAACATTCTCTAGGATAGATCACATCCTTGGCCACAAATCTAGCCTTGGTAAATTAAAAAAATTTGAAATCATTTCAAGCATCTTTTCTGATCACAATGTGGTAAGATTAGATGTCAACTACAGGAAAAAAAAAATATCAAAAAAAAACTCCAACAACATATGGAGGCTAAACAATACACTTCTGAATAACTGACAGATTATAGAAGATATCAAAAAGGAAATCAAAATTTGCATAGAAACAAATGAAAATACAACAACCCAAACCTATGGGATACAGTACAAGCAGTACTAAGAGGGAGGTTCATAGCAATACAAGTCCTACCTCAATCAAGAGAAACATCAAATAAACATCCTAACTTTACAACTAAAGCAACTAGGAAAAAAATAAAAGGAACCCCAAAGTTAGTAGAAGGAAAGAAATCATAAAAACCAGAGCAGACATAAATGAAAAATAAATGAAGGAGACTATAGTAAAAATCAACAAAACTAAAAGCTGGTTCTTTGAAAAGATAAATAGAACAGGCAAACCAGACTTATCAAGAAGAAAGGGATAAGAATCAAATCAATAAAACTAGAAATGAAAGTGGAGAAATCACAACAGACAACACAGAAATACAAAAGATCATAAGAGATTACTATGAGCAATTATATGCCAATTAAATGGACAACTTGGAAAAAATGGAAAAATTCTTAGGAAAATATAAACTTCCAAACCTGAACCAGAAAGAAATAGAAAATCTTAACAGCCCTATCACAAGCATGGAAATCAAAACTGTAATCAAAAATCTTCCAACAAACAAAACCTATGGACCAGATGGCTTCACAGGTGAGTTCTACCAGAAATTTAGAAAAGAGCTAACACCTATCCTACTCAAACTCTTCCAGAATTTTGCAGAGGAAGGTAAACTTGCAAACTCATTCTATGAGGCCACCATCACCCTAATACCAAAACCAGGCAAAGATGCCACAAAATAAGAAAACTGCAAGCCAGTATCACAGGTAAAAATAGATGCAAAAATCCTCAACAAAATTCTAGCAAGCAGAATCCAACAACATATTAAAAAGATCATACATCATGACCAAGTGGGCTTTATCCCAGGGGTGCAAGGATTCAATATTCACAAATAAATCAATGTGATACACCATATTAACAAATTGAATGATAAAAACCTTATGATTATCTCAAATCTAATGTTATAATTAATTCATTCTTCAATTATAGAAATAGAACCAGAGAACTGAAGAGTTCTTACAATGCTATAAATTGGTTACTTAAGATAGCTGGGTCAAGATTCAATCCAGGGACTTTTCTACAGTTATAATGTTTTCCAGACTCCAGTCCTTGTGTAACACAAACTTTGGTCGCTCTGACAGGTCATCAAGGTTTGCCATGCTACAATATGTGTGTATCAGCAAAGTAATTTTTTTAAAGTGGATCCAATAAACTTTAATAACCTAGCATAAAGATAGTTTAATGACAACTATAGTTAATATCCTTTTTCATTACTGAAATGATGTTAGGCCTGTAGAAAAATGTTTTAAGGCTAAATAAAGATTTACCACAGTATAACTGAGAAATCTAAACCTGCTCTAGTCATTCATTCTGACTTCTAGAGCATTTATGTGTGTCACAAGGACCCTTGATTTATCCTGGCCTCACAAAGAAGCCTGGTTAATAAGGAGCCAGCTAGCTCTCTAAAAAGCATGTTTGTTCAAGTGCATTTCACTTCCTTGTGTAGGTGTGGAAAATAGATGGTAACACTACATTTAAATGGTGGCTCAGACGGTAAAGCGTCTGCCTGCAATGCGGGAGACCCAGATTCGATTCCTGGGTTGGGAAGATCCTCTGGAGAAGGAAATGGCAATCCACTCCAGCACTCTTGCCTGGAAAATCCCATGGACGGAGGAGCCAGATAGGCTACAGTGCATGGGGTCACAAAGAGTCGGACACGACTGAGCAACTTCACTTTCACTTTCACAGAATGAGCTTGCGGACTTGCCTGGTGGCTTAGACACTAAGGAGTCTGCCTGCGGTGCAGCAGTCCTGGTTCGATCCCTGGGTTGGGAAGATCCCCTGGAGAAGGAAATGGCAACCCACTCCAGTATCTTTACCTGGAAAATTCCATGGATGAAGGAACCTGGCAAGCTACAGTCCATGGGGTCACAAAGAGTCAGACATAATTAATCAAGTTCACTTCACTTCATAGAATGAGCAGAGCTAGGGCAGATTAGAAACTTGCTATGAAACACATTGAGGCACTGTGGTATATAGTATAAAATATACTGGGAAATTATAACTGCAACTGAAACCATTAAGCCTAATGTGGTTGGATTTTGATTGACATATTTTTAGAAAAAATATACCTATTAGCATGTAATATAGAAGCAGCACTTCATAGTATAAAAAGTGTTTTGTGATGAAGTTATCAGCACATAATAGAATAATATCCTTAATGTTCAGTAAAGTGTGATCACAGTGCCCAGGTGAAGGTATTATCATTAAAGGAAATGTGGTTAAAATCTTCCATTGAGTTTAGAAAAAAAGTTATAATAATATTTGTATAGAGATCTGTTTTGATAAGGTCAGTGACAGCCTAGGATTTTATTATATATGCTAATCTTGAATTTGTCACTGAAATAGAAGGAAGTAGACCCAGAGTTGTATTGAGTTGAAAGGTTCTGTGGTCAGTGATGCCCCCTGAAATTCATGACAATTTTGCAAAAATTGAATAAAAAATTACTGTCTAGACAGTAAAGATGTGCTAGAGATATTTTAAAGGAAATCTGATAGCACTTGCTGACTAATGTAATATTAGAGAATGCAGAAACACTTTAAAGATCCCAGATGTTTTTATTTATCAAGAAGTTGTTCTTTACTACTATGAGACTATCAACATTTTTCTCCCCGCCCATTCCATTGAATCAATCCATTCAGTATTTTAAGTCCTTCCCAGTACACCTATGACCACTCCTATCATTAATCTAACCTATCTCCATACTCTACACTTGCAATATTCCCAACTTCAAAGCACCCCTCTAGATAATTTCAACTTTATGATTTCTCTGCCTCAATACTGAACCCTGAACATTGCTGAAGGAAAACATACAGTTGTCCAAATAAGCACCAGTACTTATTCCCAGTTTCAGTTGTCACTCACTGCTACCTCCCGATCATTCTCAGGAGTCTTGATCAGCAACCATTCTCATCCAATTTTTCATACTCGCACCAAGTTCACTTTTAACAGGTATCTATTTTTCTACACACACATCCACACACACACATCGCCCCCCTACACACTCACCCCAGTACACTTTACAAAGTGAGACCATCATTCAGGAAATCTCTCCATTTTTCTGACCAAACCAAATTTTTCTGCAGGTAAACTTCTTTTCTCTCTTTTGCTAGTATAATTATTTAAAACAGATTACTCCCATCTGTGTAGGTCTTATGACTTTCCTCCTTCTGTGGCTTGGGGCTCTCAGTAATCACTATGGTTTCTAGTAACCTTTACAATATGATTTTGTGTTCTGTCTCCTTAAATACTTATGTTGACAATTGCATATAGACAATTTGTTTTCATTTATTCCTTAACTTTTCTAGCTCAATTTTTATCTTTATATGTCAGAATGCTTTTTTTTTTTAAGTAGACGTCTTTATTCTACTCTCTAATCCTGTATTTCTGTATCATCCAGTGTTTCATAACAAGCTCCCTATTAAACGCTGGTTTTATTTTCTGCATTCCATACTCGTCTGAATTCAGAAACCATACATTAGTTATTTTTATTCTCAAAGTCTAATACATTTATGGTATGGTATTTGCACCCAATAAGGTTTAGTAAAATGAATAAATGCCAGAAAAGACTTAGGGAGGTAAAGGAAGAGCAACATCATTGAAAAGATAGAGAAAAAGGAAATAAATGGTTAGAAAGCCAGAAGAATGTAAGTGTATCAGAACAGCCTTCATATGTCCTTAATTGCAAAAGTGACAAGCAGAAAACTTAAAGAGTAAGAAGTTTTATAGTTACCAGTGCTACTGGATGTTTTTAATGCAAGTTTCCACTTGAGTGACAAAGTAGTGCAAATTAGTGGTTTTTATAAAGCATAACATGTGTGTGCTTAGTTACTCAGTTATGTCCTACTCTTTGCAACCCCATGAACTGTAGTAGCCTGCCAGGCTCCTCTGTTCATAGGGATTCTCCTGGCAAGAATACTGGAGTGAGTTGTCATGCCCTCCTCCAGTGGATCTTCCTAATTACCTATTTCAAATGAGTACCATCTGGTTTCTTGTTTCATTTAAAATGTATTATATCTGAAATTACTGACATTCAAACTACCTGATAAGAAAAAAATGAAAATAAAAATAATTATTGTTAAATAGTTGAATCAATTCACCAAAGGCTAATTTGACTATTATCTAGAGATCCCTAGTATTTATTTTTCCAAAATGGAAAATACCTAAAATCAATCTTTGTCCATGTAGTATCTTATATATAAGCTTTATTCATATAGTATGTTTTGAAATATTTGTTTGATAGTAAGAAAAAAGAAACAAAAAATAAAGAAAACCCAAGTAGTTTATTTTTCCATGAAGCTGTTCAATTTAGTATATGTTATAAATTATTTACATAATGTTAACAACATAAATTCTAGGAAAATTATCTTTCTATGTGCAGATGACAGTGGAAAGCTCACGTTAAATTTCATAACTGTTTGATTTTGACAAACAGTTATAGAGAGCAATAACTTTGTTTTCTACCATTTTAGCAAGTGCCTTTATTTTCAGGGTTTGGAAGATATAAAACATGAGCACATGCCTTTTTAGGCATGATATTCCTTTCAAATATTTGAAAACAAAACCAATACTCCTCCATTTGTATCTATAGCCAGTGGCAGAGAATCAGATTTTGGATCACTTTAATTTTCTATCAGAGTATTACAATAATACAATTAAATAGTGAGCTTTCCATCAGCGGTACTGTAATTTAAATGCAAAGTTTGAATATATTTCTCTAACTCTCTATCACTCATTTTATGTAGTATGCCAACCTGCAAAAAGTATTTTGAATCATGACTATATAAATTATCAAATTATTCTTTCTTCTATATTCCTATAAATGAAAGCTTGAATAACTGTCTTTTTTATGTTTTAAGATATTACTCTAGATGACAGAGTCATAGTCCTACAGATTCTTTCTCATTTTCTTGTCGGATAGAATTCTTTACCTCCCTAAAGACCTTATTCAAATGCCATAATTTCAACGTAGTTTTAAAATTCATACTTTCCTTCTATTTTGGGGGCATCTGAAAAAATATAGATATAACACACACATATACTATATACATGTTAAATAATACCTTTTATCTTACTTTTTCTTCAAAGCCTTATTTCATATGTAATAACAAAATAATATCTGCCTATCTTATATCTAATTACCACAAATTGAAATGTTGAAAATTTAAGTGAGTGCATCTAATGCATCTGCATATTACCTTTTATGTTATCTATTACTTATCACTGTATTTCTTCTTCTCTTTGAAAGATTCAATTTTGGAACTAAATATGCTTCATTTCATTACTCCTGGTACCAGAGCCTAAGTTAAACCATACAATTAAGGAGATTTCAAATTATAATCAGTGCTAAACCTTGAAATCCTATCAGTACATGCACCTTATCTAATTTAGTCAATTTTCTGGCTTATAAATAGGTGCTTTTGCTTCTGCCTGGGTGGAAAATAATATCAGTCCATAAATTTAATGACTGTTGTTTAAAAGAGTTTTTTGTTTCCAATAAAATTTATGTCATACAGATTCCTAGTGTTTCTTCTGCTACTGAAAGAAGGGAGTGGTGTCCAAGGTAATTTTCATTGCCATATGCATGCTTATTCCTGGGTCATTGACCCTGCCTGTTGTGTAGATGTTTGCTTTCAGGGATTGTGAGTGCTCATATCCTGGCTTTGTGTTCAGATTGTGACTGGATTTTAGGTGAGATGAACACATATAAGAATGCAGACACGAGTTTCATCTTGTTTTGTGCTGTAGATGAGATGAATATCTTTGTGTGGCAAACAACTGACTGATATTTCCTTTATGTTCTATGAAACAAGTAACACTCTACATGTATCTATCCATATTTTACTTTGCCTAAAGCCTAGAAATATTCTTATACCCATTGTGTGATATTATTCAGTATTTGT
>SJYC01063461.1:0-11387 GCA_006408675.1 Madoqua kirkii
ACTTTTGCATTCCAGTCCCCTATAATGAAAAGGACTTCTTTTTTGAGTGTTAGTTCTAAAAGGTTTTGTAGGTCGTCATAGAACCTGTCTCTTATACACATCTAGTGTTCTATCAAATGAAATCCATATATGGATATTTGCAGAAAATAAATTATGCATTATATATGCATATGTGTACATATGTATACTATGCAAAATATATGCATATATTTAGTCTTTAATGTAATCTTTAGAATCTTCTTTGAAGAACTTTCAGAATTTCTGTCAAGAAGTGCAAAGTAAAATGCATACAACTGATGCATCTCAAGCAGAAAAGTATTTCATTTTCTTGAAAGTACTTATTCCATTCTTACATGGTACTTTTAGTAATGGGAAACCTCTTTACCTTAAATTTGAACAAATTTGTTTGAAAGTACAAAAGTTATTAGAATGTGTTGTTTTGTAAAGAGTAAATAATGGATATATTAATTTGCAGTCTTATTAAGATATTGTTATTTTATATTTATATTTAATATGCTAAAATATATATTTATGTCCAGTCTTTCTTGGTATTGCTGTCTTTTTTGAATTGGAAAGAATTGAAAAATATGCTAGCAAAGAATATTAATTAAATGTTTATATCTTTTTATCCCTTTATTGTAATGGCTATTTTTGCAGTCATTCCCAGTATCAGGGTCTTTTCCAGTGAATCAGCTCTTTCCATCAGGTGGCCAAAGTATTGGAGTTTCAGCTTCAACATCAGTCCTTCCAATGAATATTGAGGGATGAAGTCCTTTAGGATTGACTGGTTTGATCTCCTCCCTGTCCAAGGGAGAATTTGAGCATTTCTCTCCATCTAACTGCAATCCTAAGCTCTTAACAAAGTCTGTTCTCAGTAACTAGCCAATGTGACACTTCTAAAATGGAAACTAAATCACTCCGCTCTGTTCAAAACCCTTCAGTGTCTCCCTAGTTTTCTCATAGTATGTTATGCATACTGTTTCAGGAAGAAAAACCATGATTGTAAAAATATCTGAAATAATTTTTATATAGCATCATAAGAAGCTTTCACTTGAGTGAGAATCATTAAGTGGTAAGTGGTAGAATATTTTGTTCATCAGCTAATATTTTATTGTGTTTATATGCCAGATTCTTTGTGAAATAAAAAAGATGAGAAATTTAATGAAAAAAATTACCTGTACTTTTTATATGCTGTATATTATAGTGTGAAAAAGGAGCAAGGAATCATATCAGTAGAGTAAAGACCATCTTGGTATGGACTACTGGGATAAAGGAAACAGTTCAGTTCAGTTCAGTCACTCAGTCGTGTCCGACTCTGCGACTCCATGAATTGCAGCACGCCGGGCCTCCCAGTCCATCACCAACTCCTGGAGTTCACTCAAACTCAGGTCCATCAAGTTGGTGATGCCATCCAGCTATCTCATCTTCTGTTGTTCCCATCTCCTCCTGCCCTCAATCCCTCCCAGCACCAGAGTATTCCAATGAGTCAACTCTTGACATGAGATGAGCAAGTACTGAAGTTTCAGCGTTAGCATCAGTTCTTCCAAAGAACACCCAGGACTGATCTCCTTTAGAATGGACTGGTTGGATCTCCTTGCAGTCCAGTGGACTCTCAAGAGTCTTCTCCATCACCACAGTTCAAAAGCATCAATTCTTCAGTGCTCACCTTCCTTCACAGTCCACCTCTCACACCCAGACATGATTACTTGAAAAACCATAGCTTTGACTAGACAGACTTTGTTGGCAAACTAATGTCACTGCTTTTGAATATGCTATCTAGGTTGATCATAATTTTCCTTCCAAGGAGTGTCTTTTAATTTCATGGCTGAAATCACAGTCTGCAGTGGTTTTGGAGCCCCCCCAAAATAAAGAATGACACTGTTTTCAGTTTCCCCATCTATTTCTCATGAAGTAATGGGACCAGATGCCATGATCTTAGTTTTCTGAATGTTGAGCCTTAAGCCAACTTTTTCACTCTCCTCTTTCACTTTCATCAGGAGGCTTTTTAGTTCCTCTTCACTTTCTGCCTTAAAGGTGGTGTTATCTGCATATCTGAGGTTATTGATATTTCTCCCAGCAATCATGATTTCAGCTTGTGCTTCTTCCAGCCCAGCATTTCTCATGATGTGCTCTGCATAGAAGATAAATAAGCAGCAATATACAGCCTTGATGTACTCTTTTTCCTATTTGGGACCAGTCTGTTGTTCCATGTCCAGTTCTAACTGTTGCTTCCTGACCTGATAACAGGTTTCTCAAGAGTCAGGTCATGTGGTCTGGTATTCCCATCTCCTTCAGAATTTTCCACAGTTCATTATGATCCACACAGTCAAAGGCTTTGGCATAGTCAATAAAGCAGTAGATTTTTTTTTTCTAGAATTCTCTTGCTTTTTTGATGATCCAGCAGATGTTGGCAATTTGATCTCTGGTTCCTCTGTCTTTTATAAAACCAGCTTGAACCTCTGGAAGTTCACGGTTCACATATTGCTGAAACCTGGCTTGGAGAATTTTGAGCATTACTTTCCTAGTGTGTAAGATGAGTGCAATTGTGCAGTAGTTTGAACATTCTTTGGCATTGCCTTTTTGTGGGATTGGAATGAAAACTCACCTTTTCCAGTCCTGTGGCTACTGCTAAATTTTCCAAATTTGCTGGCATATTGAGTGCAGCACTTTCACAGCATCATCTTTCAGGATTTGAAAGAGCTCCACTGGAATTCCATCACCTCCACTAGCTTTGTTTGTAGTGATTCTTTCTAAGGCCCACTTGACTTCACATTCCAGGATGTGTGGCTCTAGGTGAGTGATCACACCATTGTGATTATCTTGATCAAGAAGATCTTTTCTGTACAGTTCTTCTGTGTATTCTTGCCACCTCTTCTTAATATCTTCTGCTTCTGTTAGGTCCATACCAATTTTGTCCTTTATTGAGCCCATCTTGTCATGAAATATTCCCTTGATCTCTAATTTTCTTGAAGAGGTCTCTTGTCTTTCCCATTCTGTTCTTTCCCTCTATTTCTTTGCATTGATGGCTGCGTAAGGCTTTTTTATCTCTCCTTGCTATTCTTTGGAAGTCTGCATTCAGATTCATATGTCTTTCCTTTTCTCCCTTGCTTTTCACTTCTCTTCTTTTCACAGCTCTTTGTAAGGCCTCCCCAAGCAGCCAATTTGCTTTTTTGCATATCTTTTCCATGAGGATGGTCTTGATCCCTGTCTCCTGTACAGTGTCACGAACTTCTGTCCATAGTCCATCAGGCACTCTGTCTATCAGATCTAGTTCCTTACATCTATTTCTCACTTCCACTGTATAATCATAAGGGATTTGATTATGGTCATACCTGAATGGTCTAGTGGGTTTCTCTACTTTCTTCAATTTAAGTCTGAAGTTGGCAATAAAGAGTTGATGATCTGAGCCACAGTCAGCTCCCAGTCTTGTTTTTGCTGACGGTATAGAGCTTCTCCATCTTTGGCTGCAAAGAATATAATCAATTTGATTTTGGTGTTGACCATCTGATGATGTCCATGTGTAGATTCTTGTGTTTTGGGGAGAGAGGTTGCTATGACCAGTGTGTTTTCTTGGTAAAGCTCTATTATTCTTTGTCCTGCTTCATTCTGTATTCCAAGGCCAAATTTGCCTGTTACCCCAGGTGTTTGTTGACTTCCAACTTTTGCATTCCAGTCCCCTATAATGAAAAGGACTTCTTTTTTGAGTGTTAGTTCTAAAAGGTTTTGTAGGTCGTCATAGAACCATTCAACTTCAGCTTTTCACTGTTACTTGTTGGGGCATAGACTTGGATTACTGTGATACTGAATGGTTTGCCTTGGTAATGAACAGAGATCATTCTGTCGTTTTTGAGATTGCATCCAAGTACTGCATTTTGGAGTCTTTTTTTGACCACGATGGCTACTCCATTTCTTCTGAGGGATTCCTGCCCGCAGTAGTAGATATGATCATCATCTGAGTTAAATTCACCCATCCCAGTCCATTTTAGTTCGCTGATTCCTAGAATGTTGACGTTCACTCTTGCCATCTCCTGTTTGACCACTTCCAATTTGCCTTGATTCATGGACCTAACATTCCAGGTTCCTATGCAATATTGCTCTTTACAGCATTGGATCTTGCTTTTATCACCAGTTATATCACCAGGGTATTGTTTTTGCTTTGGCTCCATCCCTTTGTTCTTTCTGGAGTTATTTCTCCACTGATCTCCAGTAGCATATTGGACACCTACTGCCCTGGGGAGTTCCTCTTTCAGTATTCTATCATTTTGCCTTTTCATAGTGTTCATGGTTTCTCAAGGCAAGAATACTGAAGTGGTTTGCCATTCCCTTCTCCAGTGGCCCACATCTGTCAGACCTCTCCACCATGACCTGCCTGTTTTTGGTTGCCCCACATGGCATGGCTTAGTGTCATTGAGTTAGACAAGGCTGTGGTCTGTATGATTAGATTGAGTAGTTTTCTGTGATTATGATTTCCGTATGTCTGCCCTCTGATTCCCTCTTGCAAAACCTACCATCTTATTTTGGTTTCTTTTACCTTGGACATGAAGTGTCTCTTCATGGCTGCTCCAGCAAACTATAGCCACTGCTCCTTACCTTGGACGAGGGGTATCTTCTCACTGCCACCCCTCCTGATCTTGGACGTGGAGTGGCTCCTCTTGGCCCTCCTACACCCACGTAGCCACCACTGCTTGGATGTGGGGTTGCTCCTCACTAAAGGACACAATGACTTGGAAATTTGTGTAATTAAAATTTCACATGAAAGAAGAAAATCAAAATAGCTAATGTGATTGGGAAAGGAAGCATTATGTGTAATGTATTAGTCCAAGAAAAAAAGTTCTGGTATACATCTCACAAAAAGAAGGCGTGTGTGGTGGCCCCTTTGGAGATGTGGCAGTATTCTCCAGTTCAGTGGGAATCAGATGGAGGGATATAGCTTGAGAGGTAAGTAGCATGATTTTAACATTGCTGTGTGAGAATAAAATATAGACAAAATATTTTCATTTTATGGTTCATATAAATTCAATAGGAAAGATAGGAATTGGGTTAAGATTAATAGGAATTTAGATTTTCACCAATAAATTGGAAATATCTCAATTCATGAGATTGTATGTGTTTCTTGTTTTTCCATTACAGTCATGTATGCATCTTCCTTTTTCTGTGAGTGGACAACTATGAAATAAAAGAAATGTTGAATTTAAGTATCACACTTTAATGTTGAGTTGAATAACAATTAAACTGTGATCTTTACTCATCATTGAGTCTCTTAAGTCCATTATCAATGGTTCTCAACCTCTGGAATCTAATGCCTGATGGTCTGAAGCGGAACTGAAGCAATACTAATAGAAATAGAGTACACAATAAATGTAATGCACTTGAATCACCTCCAAACCATTCTCCCACTCCCTGGTCTGTGGACGAATTGCCTTCCGTGCTGCATTAGTTTATTGTTATATAAACAAATATCTCATGGAAATTTAGTGAAAGGAAGCTCAAGAAAAAAACAAAGATGAAAATACATACATAATATTTCAAAAAGTAGGTCTGGCACAAGTATAAAGCTTTTTTTTTTTTCTTTTTGGGATACTTCTATAGTTTTTACAAAATATCATACTTGATATGGATAGTTTCATCTTTCTTAGCAAAAATCCCCAGAACATTACACCTACTGACGGATCTAACTTTCTACAAATAGGCACAACAACATCCTCATTCAGGCCCCACTATGCCACAAACATTAAGAACATATACTCTTTTGTGAAAAATATTAAATGTTTAATCCATACATACTCATTATTTTATATACTGTGTTCTTGTTGGCTGAACAGTTATGAAAATTTCAATTTCTTCTGAGAATGGTGACAAGATAATTTCAATTTCTTCTGAGAATGGTGACAAGATAATTCTTTTTCTAATCAAATACGAGGTGACATCTAGCAATATGCCAAAATATAGGACAGGACCAGCAACTGTGTGCTGAGCTTCCACTAAAAGTGAGAGTGATGAGGGTAGGGGATAAGGCATCTATGAGTCTCTGCCTCTTTATTAAATATGTAAGTGGAATGGACTTAGGACTATATAATTTAGTAGCTTTGTACTGGGAGGTTGGGGTGCATTTGTGGAGAGGGAAAATAGGCTGGGCCAGAAAAAGAGATGGGTCAGAAAAGTTTGAAACTTCTATTTCTCATAATCTATGCATAGATTTCCCCAGCAGTATATGCTCCCAGAGACCTCATTTAGTGGGAAGAGAAAATTAACATCAGTATAATCTTTTGAGGAAGTGTTGCTAGCAGCATTTTGTTAAAAAAGGCCAGTTTCTTTAAAGTTTACTATGTACATATTGTGCTAGTATCCATGAGGGAACTCTTAATTCTAACATGCATTTTTAGTGCAAATTAATATCTTCATTCTTGCCATTGCCTGTCTGTTGCTGGAAGCAAGTTATCATTGTCCACATCTTTGAGGATTCTCTGTATAATCATGTAAAGTTAAGCTGTATGAAGGCTTTCAATTTGTTCCCTCTTCACCACAGTGAGGGGTACTGAAAATCCTGACACTAACTACTTAGCCAGAGGCTACACAGAAAGCACCTTGAAGTAAAGCTTAGGTGAAGGAAGAAATGAACATAACATTTTCTTAGCCATTCTGGTACTGTGCCAACTGTACTTCAAAACAAACATGTCATCTGTTATCCTTGATGGTCTACTTTTTTTCATTTTTGTTCCTGCAGATTGGAAAAAGCTCTTATCTAAGACAAAAAAAAAATAATAGAGTATTAATAGCTCACTAGCCATTGTCAGCATGCTGCTGCTGCTAAATTGCTTCAGTCGTGTCCAACTCTGTGTGATCCCATAGACGGCAGCCCACCAGGCTCTGCCATCCCTGAGATTCTCCAGGCAAGAACACTGGAGTGGGTTGCCATTTCCTTCAATGCATGAAAGTGAAAAGTGAAAGTAAAGTCGCTCAGTCGTGCGTGACTCTTAGCGACCCCGTGGACTGTAGCCTGCCAGGCTCCTCCTTCCATGTGATTTTCCAGGCAAGAGTACTGGAGTGGGGTGCCATTGCCTTCTCCAATTGTCAGCATAGTGAATATCTACTATTTTTTTGCAATGTAGTGATTAAATATGAAAAACTTCTAGACTATTTTCCAATCTAAAAGTATAAGTCAATAATTCTATCTTAGAAATTTAGGGAAGGAAATTAGGGTGTTGTTATCTCAGGTATAGAAAGTAAATTCATTTTTATAAATTTGATGAGTAATATTAATACTTATGACTTCTTTAATGCTTCTAGGAATATTAAATAAAAATAGAACATAGAGTAAAAAGAGATGCATTATTAAAATTAGATTTTATTAAAAATTAATTTAATTAGATTTAAAATTAAGTTTATGACATCTTTGTCTGATTTTGCTATTAGAGTGATGGTGGTCTCATAGAATGAGTTTGGAAGTTTACCTTCTTCTTCAATATTCTGAAAGAGTTTGATTAAGATAGGTGTTAGCTTTTCTCTAAATTTTTGGTAGAATTCAGCCGTGAAGCCGTCTGGTCCTAGGCTTTTGTTTGCTAGAAGATTTCTGATTACAGGTTCAATTTCCGTGCTTGTGATGGGTCTGTGAAGGTCTTCTATTTCTTCCTGGTTCAGTTTTGGAAAGCTATACTTTTCTAAGAATTTGTCCATTTCTTCCAAGTTGTCCACTTTATGGGCAGATAGTTGCTGATAGTAGTCTCTTATGATCCTTTGTTTTTCTGTGTTATCTGTTGTGATTTCTCCATTTTCATTTCTAACTTTGTTGATTTGATTCTTCTCCTTTTGTTTCTTGATGAGTCTGGCTAATTGTTTGTCAACTTTGTCTTCTCAAAAACCCAGCTTTTAGAAGCTTTGTTGATTTTTGCTATTGTCTCTTTTGTTTCTTTTGCATATATTTCTGCCCTAATTTTTAAGATTTCTCATTCTACTATCCCTGAGGTTCTTCATTTCTTCTGTTTCTAGTTGCTTTAGGCATTGATTTAGGTTATTTATTTGACTTTTTTCTTATTTCTTGAGGTATGCCTGTGTTGCTATGAACCTTCCCCTTAGCACTGCTTTTACAGTGTCGCATAGGTTTTGTGTTTTTGTGTTTTCATTTTCATTCATTTCTATGCATATTTTGATTTCTTTTTTGATTCAAAGCAACTGACAAAGAATTAATCTCAAAAATATACAAGCAACTCCTGAAGCTCAATTCCAGAAAAATAAATGACCCAGTCAAAAAATGGGCCGAAGAATTAAACAGACAGTTCTCCAAAGAAGACATACAGATGGCTAACAGATACATGAAAAGACATTCAACATCACTTATTATCAGAGAAATGCAAATCAAAACCACAATGAGGTACCATCTTTTGCGGGTCAGAATGGCTGCTATCCAAAAATCTACAAAGAATAAATGCTGGAGAGGGTGTGGAGAAAAGGGACCTTCTTACACTGTTGGTGGGAATGCAAACTAGTACATTAACTATGGAGAACAGTGTGGAGATTTCTTATAAAACTGGAAATAGAACTACCATATGACCCAGCAACCCCACTGCTGGGCATACACACCAAGGAAACCAGAATTGAAAGAGACACGTGTGGCCCAATGTTCATTGCAGTGCTGTTTATAATATCCAGGACATGGAAGGAACCTACATGTCCATCAGCAGATGAATGGATAAGAAAGCTGTGGTACATATACACAATGGAATATCACTCAGTCATTAAAAAGAATATATTTGAATCAGTTCTAATGAGGTGGATGAAACTGGAATCTATTATACAGAGTGAAGTAAGCCAGAAAGAACAATACCAATACAGTATACTAACACATATATATGGAATTTAGAAAGATGGTAATGATAACCCTATATTCAAGACAGCAAAAGAAACACAGATGTATAGACAGTCTTTTGGACTCTGTGGGAGAAGGTGAGGGTGGGAGATTTAAATGGAATATCACTCAGTCATTAAAAAGAATATATTTGAATCAGTTCTAATGAGGTGGATGAAACTGGAATCTATTATACAGAGTGAAGTAAGCCAGAAAGAACAATACCAATACAGTATACTAACACATATATATGGAATTTAGAAAGATGGTAATGATAACCCTATATTCAAGACAGCAAAAGAAACACAGATGTATAGACAGTCTTTTGGACTCTGTGGGAGAAGGTGAGGGTGGGAGATTTGAGAGAATGGCATTGAAAGATGTATATTATCATGTATAAAACAGATCGCTGGTCCAGGTTCGATGCATGAGTACAGGGTGCTCAAGGCTGGTGCACAGAGATGAATCAGAGGGAATGAGGAGGGAGGTGGGAGAGGGGTTCAGGATGGGGAACACATGTAAACCCATGTCTGATTCACATCAATGTATGGCAAAAACCACTCCAATATTTTAAAGTAATTAGCCTCCAACTAAAATAAATAAATAAAAATTAAAAATGAATATATATCTAAAAATTTAATTTTAATTACTTTAAAAATTAACTTAAAATGATCCTTAATTTATCTCAAAGAAATTTTATTGTAAGTTAATAAATAAAATTAAAGCTGAATTAGACTCAGGCAGCTTCCATACAAACTATACAAAGATTACAAAACAAATTATCACAAAAATCTCACTGTAAATGTTTCTTTTCAAATATTGGTATTATTTATATGAAATTATATTCTCAATTCAGTTCAGTCACTCAGTCATGTCTGACTCTTTGCAACCCTATGGACTGCAGCATACCAGCCCTCCCTGTCCATCACCAACTCCTGGAGTTCACCCAAACCCATGTGCATCGAGTCGGTGATGCCAGCCAACCATCTCATGCTTTGTCGTCTCCTTCTTCTCCTGCCCTTAATCAAAGTCTTTTCAAATGAATCAGCTCTTCTCACCAGGTGGCCAAAGTACTGGAGTTTCAGCTTCAACATCAGTCCTTCCAATGGACACCCGGGACTGATCTCCTTTAGGATGGACTAGTTGGATCTCCTTGTAGTCCAAGGAACTCTTAGAATCTTTCCCCAAACCACAGTTCAAAAGTATCAGTTGTTCTGCATTCAGATTTCTTTATAGTCCAATCCTCACATCCATACAAAACCATGGGAAAAATCATAGCCTTGACTAGACGGACCTTTGTTGGCAAAGTAATGTTTCTGCTTTTTAATATGCTGTCTAGGTTGGTCATAACTTCCCTTCCAAAGAGTAAGTGTCTTTTAATTTCATGGCTACAATCACCATCTGCAGTGATTTTGGTGTCCAAAAAAGTAAAGTCTGACACTGTTTCCACTGTTTCCCCATCTATTACCATGAAGTGATGGGACCACCTGCCATGATCTTCGTTTTCTGAATGTTGAGCCTTAAACCAACTTTTTCACTCTCCTCTTTCACGTTCATCCAGAGGCTCTTTAGTTCTTCTTCACTTTCTGCCATAAGGGTGGTGTCATCTGCATATCTGAGGTGATTGATATTTCTCCCGGCAATCTTGATCCAACTTGTGCTTTCTCCAGGCCAACGTTTTTCTTGATGTGCTCTGCATATAAGTTAAATAAGCAGGGTGAGAATATACAGCCTTGACGTGTTCCTTTTCCTATTTGGGACCAGTCTGTTGTTCCATGTCCAGTTCTAACTGTTGCTTCACCACCCTCTCCCTCTCCCTCAGAGTCCGAAAGTCCACTCTACACATCTGTGTCTCTTTTTTTCATAGCTATTTGTAAGGCCTCCTCAGACAGCCATTTTCCTTTATTGCATCTTTTTCTTGGGGATGACATGCATTACTTATCCTTTAATAGTCATGACTCTCTTCTCCTTAAAAATTTTCGTTAACCAACTTGACTCTTGATTGTTCAGTTTCACAAAACTTTCACCTGTTCTGGTGAATCTGAAATCTATAAAGCTCATTCTTTCTGTGTTCATATCTTGGATAACACACATATATATATATTTCTCTGCTTATTGTGTGTCTGGGCTTCATAGTTCTACTGAGACTGCTGGACAGAATATTCTGGACAATATCTCAGAATCATTGTTATCATATGGAGCCACGCACACTGGTGTAACCACCTATATTAGTGTTAGTTTGTTTTCTTTTTTACTTTTTCATTGAAGTATAGTTGATTTCCAAAATTTTTTTAGTTTCAGGCATGCAACAAGGTGAATCAATTATACATCTATTCAGTGACTGTTTTTAAATTCCTTTCCCATTTAGGCCATTACAGAGTATCGAGCAGAGTTCCCTGTGCTGTACAATAGGTCCTTTTATTTATATATTTTATTAATATATACAGTGCTGTTTATATTCAAATTTAGTTTCTTTCTTTGTTTTTCTCAAATAGATCTGAATCTGAACCTGATCACTCTTTTTATTATTTCTCCACATATGAGA
>SJYC01063463.1:0-21396 GCA_006408675.1 Madoqua kirkii
TGAACTTAATTTAAGGTATAATTTGAATTAGTAGTCCAGTATGGTTGGCATTATCTACATGTGGCTATTAAACACTTAAAATGTGACTAGTGTAAACTGAGACAGCCTGTAAGTGAAAATATGAACTTGATTTAAAAATTTAGTGTAAAGAACAAATAATATATAAAATATGTGTTTAGTATTATTTGTTTATATTTGATATATTCATGAAACATATATAAATATATTTCTTATATATGTGCATTTTACATACATATTGAGGTAGTATTTAAACACTGGGTTATGTTGACTATTATTAAAATGAATATTAGTGGGTTTTAAACTGTTTCATACATAAATATGATTTTGGTAAATTACAAATATATAAAATTTACACACATGGCTCAGTTTGTGTATCACATTACATTTTTGTTGAAAAGCAGTATTCTAAATAGTCTCCTGGGCTTCCCAGGTGGCTCAGTGCTAAAGAATCTGCCTGCAGTGCAGGAGACCCGGAGAAGCAGATTCCATCCCTCGGTTGGGAAGATCCTCTGGAAGAGGAAATGGCAACCTACTCAAGTAGTCTTGTCTAGAAAATCCCATGGACAGAAGGACCTGGTAGGTTACAGTCCACAGGATCACAAAAGAGTCAGACATGACTGAGTGACTAAACAACAGCAATAGGTAGTCTCCTATCTAAAATGATTTTTAGAGCAGAGATACATAGGCAAAATAATGACTTCTCCAAAGCTGTCCACGTTCTAAACCCTAGAACCAGTGAGTATGGCAAAGGGATTTTGATAACTCTTGATAATCAGGGTGATCCCAATCTAATGATATGAGTCCATAGAAGGAAGAAAACAGAAGTATTAGTAGACTGCTTGGTGTGTGGTAATTAGTTACAGTAGTTATAGAAATCTAATATAAGAGAAAAAGTTGGCCCTTTTTTTTGCTTTCCTAATATTCAGATATTCATTGGCAGCCTCTTATAATACTTGACTTTTAGTTACATCTTATTGAACACTTTTTAATATAAAAACCTCAAATTTATAGTGATGGTTATTTAACAAAGAGAACAAAGAATAAGAAGAAAGAAAAGGTAAAGGGGTAGGAGAGGAAAAGGAAAGAGAGGGAGAACAGGAAGGGGAATAAGGAAATGTGAAGTAAGGAAAGAAAGATAAGGAAAAAAGGAAGGAGAGAGGACATGAAAGATGGAAGAAGAGATTAAGTAGAATATAAATCTTACACTAGAACAAGAATACAGTACTATCCAGAAAAAATCTCAACATTATATGAGGTTTAACCTAGACTGAGCTTTTTAAAATCTCTGACTTCAGTCAAGTAAATTATTTTTAATTATACATTTGCATTCTCTAGTATTCTTGCCAGGGAAATCCCAAGGACAGGAGATCTTGGTGGCTACAGTCCATAGGGCTGCAGAGAGTCAGACACAACTTATAGACTACACAAATAAATAAAATTGTGTTATTACCATGATGTATAATACTTTCTCTGTCTTACCTTTAGGAAAGTATATGCTACACATACTTTACCTGACTCAGTTCAGTCACTTGGTCATTTCCGACTCCTTGCAACCCCATAGAATGCAGCACGCCAGGCTTATTCTAAACCCTAGAACCAGTGAGTATGGCAAAGGGATTTTGATAACTCTTGATAATCAGGGTGATCCCAATCTAATGATATGAGTCCATAGAAGGAAGAAAACAGAAGTATTA
Organism: Madoqua kirkii; assembly: GCA_006408675.1. Lineage (NCBI taxonomy): Eukaryota > Metazoa > Chordata > Mammalia > Artiodactyla > Bovidae > Madoqua > Madoqua kirkii. Next base: position 1,716 of record SJYC01063463.1, read on the forward strand.
GTAGACTGCTTGGTGTGTGGTAATTAGTTACAGTAGTTATAGAAATCTAATATAAGAGAAAAAGTTGGCCCTTTTTTTTGCTTTCCTAATATTCAGATATTCATTGGCAGCCTCTTATAATACTTGACTTTTAGTTACATCTTATTGAACACTTTTTAATATAAAAACCTCAAATTTATAGTGATGGTTATTTAACAAAGAGAACAAAGAATAAGAAGAAAGAAAAGGTAAAGGGGTAGGAGAGGAAAAGGAAAGAGAGGGAGAACAGGAAGGGGAATAAGGAAATGTGAAGTAAGGAAAGAAAGATAAGGAAAAAAGGAAGGAGAGAGGACATGAAAGATGGAAGAAGAGATTAAGTAGAATATAAATCTTACACTAGAACAAGAATACAGTACTATCCAGAAATAAATCTCAACATTATATGAGGTTTAACCTAGACTGAGCTTTTTAAAATCTCTGACTTCAGTCAAGTAAATTATTTTTAATTATACATTTGCATTCTCTAGTATTCTTGCCAGGGAAATCCCAAGGACAGGAGATCTTGGTGGCTACAGTCCATAGGGCTGCAGAGAGTCAGACACAACTTATAGACTACACACATAAATAAAATTGTGTTATTACCATGATGTATAATACTTTCTCTGTCTTACCTTTAGGAAAGTATATGCTACACATACTTTACCTGACTCAGTTCAGTCACTTGGTCATTTCCGACTCCTTGCAACCCCATAGAATGCAGCACGCCAGGCTTCCCTATCCATCACCAACTCCCGGAGCTTACTCAAACTCATGTCTGTGGAGTCAGTGATGCCATATAAAAATCACATCCTTTGTCGGTCCCTTCTCCTCCCACCTTCAATCTTTTCCAGCATCGAGGTCTTTTCCAATGACTACATTCTTCACATCAAGTGGCCAAAATATTGGACTTTCAGCTTCAGCATCATCCTTCCAGTGAATATTCAAAACTGATTTCCTTTAGGATGGACTGATTGGATCTCTGTACAGTCCAATGGACTTTCAAGAGTCTTCTCCAACATCACAGTTCAAAAGCATCAATTTTTGATGTTCAGCTTTCTTTATAGTCCAGTTCTCACATCCATATATAACTACTGGAAAAATCATAGCTTTGACTAGACAGACTTTTTTTTGGCAAAGTAATGTCTCTGTTTTTCAATATACTGTCAATGTTGGTCATAGCTTTTCTTCCAAGGAGTGTCTCTAGTTTTGTGGCTGCCGTCACCATCTGCAGTGATTTTGGAGCCTCCCAAAATAAAGTCTCTTGCTGTTTCCACTGTTTCCTCATCTATTTGCCATGAAATGATGGGACTAGATGTCATGATTTTAGTTTTCTGAGTAGTTTTAAGCCAACTTTTTTACTCTCCTCTTTCACTTTCATCAAGAAGCTCTTTATTTTTTGCCTTCTTCCATAAGGGTGGTATCATCTGCATATCTCAGATTATTGGTATTTCTCCCAGCAGTCTTTATATCAGCTTGTGTTTCATCCAGCCCAGCATTCTGGATGGTGTACTCTACAAATAAATTAAATAGGCAGTGTGACAGTATAAAGGTTTGATGTACTCCTTTTTCCTATTTGGAACCAGTCTGTTGTTCCATGTCCAGTTTTAACTGGACCTGCATATAGGTTTCTAAAGACGCAGGTCAGATGGTCTGGTATTTCCATCTCTTTCAGAAATTTCCACAGTTTATTGTGATCCACACACTCAAAGGCTTTGGCATAGTAAATAAAGCAGAAGTAGATGTTTTCCTGGAACTCTCTTGCCTTTTCCATGATCCAGAAGATGTTGGCAAGTTGATCTCTGGTTCCTCTGCATTTTCTAAAACCAGTTTGAACATCTGGAAGTTCATGGTTCATGTACTGTTAAAGCCTGATTGAATAATTTTGAGCATTACTTTACTAGCTTGTGAGATGAGTGCAAATGTGCAGTTGTTTGAGCATTCTTTGGCATTGCCTTTCTTGGGATTGGAAAGTAAATTGACATTTTCCAGTCCTGTGGCCACTGCTGAATTTTCCAAATTTGCTGGCATATTGAGTGCAGCACTTTGACATAATTATCTTTTAGGATTTGAAATAGTTCAATTGGAATTCCATTGTCTCCCCCAGCTTTGTTCATACTTAATGCTTGACTTCACATTCCAGGATGTCTGGCTTTGGATCACACCATCATGTTTATCTGGTCATGAGGATCGTTTTGTATAGTTTTATGTGTATTCTTACCACCTTTTTTCTAATATCTTCTGCCTCTGTTAGGTCTATATTTCTCTCCTTTATTGTGCCCATCTTTGCATGAAATGTTTTCTTGAAGAGATCTCTAGTCTTTCACATTCTATTGTTTTCCTCTATTTCTTTGAATTGATCACTGAGAAAGGCTCCCTTATCTCTCCTTGCTAAAATTATCTTTTAGGATTTGAAATAGTTCAATTGGAATTCCATTGTCTCCCCCAGCTTTGTTCATACTTAATGCTTGACTTCACATTCCAGGATGTCTGGCTTTGGATCACACCATCATGTTTATCTGGTCATGAGGATCGTTTTGTATAGTTTTATGTGTATTCTTACCACCTTTTTTCTAATATCTTCTGCCTCTGTTAGGTCTATATTTCTCTCCTTTATTGTGCCCATCTTTGCATGAAATGTTTTCTTGAAGAGATCTCTAGTCTTTCACATTCTATTGTTTTCCTCTATTTCTTTGAATTGATCACTGAGAAAGGCTCCCTTATCTCTCCTTGCTATTATTCAGAACTCTGCATTCAAATGGGAATATCGTTCCTTTTTCTCATTTGCCTTTAGTGTCTCTTCTTTACTCAGCTATTTGTAAGCCCTCCTCAGACAACTATTTTGCCTTTTTACATTTCTTTTTCTTGGAGATGGTCTTTATTACTGCCTCCTGTACAATGTCACAAACCTCCATCCATAATTCCTCAGGTACTCACACTGTCTATCAAATCTATCTATTCCCTTTAATCTATTTGTCACTTGTACTATATAGTCATAAAGTATTTAATTTAGGTCATACCCAAATTGTCTAGTGGATTTTCCTACTTTCTTCAATTTAAGTCTGAATTTGGCAATGAGGAGTTAATGATCTGAGCCACAGTCAGCTCTCGGTCTTGTTTTTGCTTACCCTATAAAGCCTGTTTATTTAACTAATATGCAGAGTACATCATGAGAAACGCTGGACTAGAAGGCACAAGCTGGACTCAAGATTGCCAGGAGAAATGTCAATAACCTCATACATGGAGATGACACCACCCTTATGGCAGAAAGTGAAGAGAAACTAAAAAAACCTCTTGATGAAAGTGAAAGAGGAAAGCGAAAAAGTTGGCTTAAGGCTCAACATTCAGAAAATGAAGATCATGGCATCTGGTCCCATCACTTCATGGGAAACAGTGTCAGAATTTATTTATTTATTTTTTTGCTGGGCAGGGGGGGAGGGGCTCCAAAATCACTGCAGATGGTGACTGCAGCCATGAAATTAAAAGATGCTTACTCATTGGAAGAAAAGTTATGACCACCCTAGACAGCATATTGAAAAGCAGACATTACTTTGCCAACAAAGGTTCATTTAGACAAGGCTATGGTTTTTCCAGTGCTCATGTATGGGTATGAGACTTGGACTGTGAAGAAAGCTGAGTGCCAAAGAATTGTTGCATTCTTAAAAAAAATTTAGTTTTACTTTATTCTACATTACAATACTGTGTTGGTTTTGCCACACATTGACATGAATCAGCCACAGGTGTACACGATCTCCCCATGCTAAAGCCCCCTGCCACCTCCCACCCCATATCATCTCTCTGGATCATCCCATGCACCAGCCCCAAGCATCCAGTATTGAACATAGACTGTCACTTCGTTTCTTACATTATAGTATACATGTTTCAATGCCATTCTCCCAAATCATCCCACCCTCTCCTTCAGAGGCCAAAAGTCCATTCTATACCTCTGTATCTCTTTTGTTGTCTCACATACAGGGTCATCATTACTATTTTTCTAAATTCCATATATATGTGTCAGTATACTGTATTGGTGCTTTTCTTTCTGGCTTACTTCACTCTGTATAATCGGCTCCAGTTTCATCCATCTCATTAGAACTGAAGTATGGTACTGGCACAAAGACAGAAATATAGATCACTGGAACAAAATAGAAGGCCCGGAGATAAATCCACACACCTATGGACACCTTATCTTCTACAAAGGAAGCAAGAATATACAATGGAGTAAAGATAATCTCTTTAACAAGTGGTGCTGGGAAGACTGGTCAACCGCTTGTAAAAGAATGAAAGTAGATTACTTTCTAACACCACACACAAAAATAAACTAAAAATGGATTAAAGATCTAAACGTAAGACCAGAAACTATAAAACTCCTAGAGGAGAACATAGGCAAAACGCTCTCTGACGTAAATCACAGCAGGATCCTCTATGATCCATCTCCCAGAATATTGGAAATAAAAGCAAAAATAAAAAATGGTATCTAATTAAAAATAAAAGCTTCTGTACAACAAAGAAAACTATAAGGTGAAAAGACAGCCTTCTGAATGGGAGAAAACAATAGCAAATGAAGCAACTGACAAACAACTAATCTCAAAAATATACAAGAAACCTGTGCAGCTCAACTCCAGAAAAATAAAGGATCCAATCAAAAAATGGGCCAAAGAATTGATGCTTTTGAACTGTGGTGTTGGAGAAAACTCTTGAGAGTCCCTTGGACTGCAAGGAGATCCAACCAGTCCATTCTGAAGGAGATCAGCCCTGGGATTTCTTCGGAAGGAATGATGCTAAAGCTGAAACTCCAGTACTTTGGCCACCTCATGCAAAGAGTTGACTCATTGGAAAAGAGCCTGGTGATGGGAGGGGTTGGGGGCAGGAGCAGAAGGGGACGACAGAGGATGATATGGCTGGATGGCATCACTGACTCGATGGATGCAAGTCTGAGTGAACTCCGGGAGTTGGTGATGGATGTGCTGTGATTCATGGGGTCGCAAAGAGTTGGACACGACTGAGCAACTGAACTGAACTGATAGAGCTTCTCCATCTTTGGCTGCAAATAATATAATCAATCTGACTTTGGTATTGACTATCTGATGATGTCCATGTGTAGAGTCTTCTCTTGTGTTGTTTGAAGAGGGTGTTTGCTATGACCAGTGTGTTCTCTTAGCAAAACTCTATTAGCCTTTGCCCTGCTTCATTTTGTACTCCAAGGCCAAATTTGCCTGTTATTCCAGGTATCTCTTCACTTCCTACTTTTGCATTCTAGTTTTCTATAGTGAAAAGGACATCTGTTTTGGGTGTTAGTTCTAGAAGGTTTTATAGGTCTTCTAGAATTGTTCAACTTTAGCTTCTTCAGCATTACTGGTTGGAGCATAAGCTTGTGTTACTGAAATATTGAATGGTTTGCCTTGGAAACGAACAGAGATCATTTTGTCGTTTTTGAGATTGCACCCAAGTACTGCGTTTCAGAGTCTTGTTGACTATGAGAGCTATTCCATTTCTTCTAAGGGATTCCTTCCCCCAGTAGTAGATATAATGGTCATCTGAGTTAAACTCACCCATTCCAGTCCATTTTAGTTCGCTAATTCCTAGACTGTTAATGTTCACTCTTGCCCTCTCCTGTCTGACCACTTCCAATTTACCCTGATTCATGGGTTTAACATTCCATGTTCTTATGCAATATTGCTCTTTACAGCACTGGACTTTATTTCCATCACTAGTCACATCTACACCTGGGTGTTACTTTTGCTTTGGTGCCATCTCTTCATTTTTCTGGAATTATTTCAACACTGTTCTCCATTAGCATATTGGGCACCTACCAAACTGGTGATTTCATCTTTCAGTGTCCTGTCTTTTTGCCTTTTCATACTGTTCATGGGGTTCTTAAAACAAGAATACTGAAGTGGTTTGCCATTCCATTTTCCAATGCACCATGTTTTGTCAGAACTTTCCATCATGGCCCTTCTCTCTTGGGTGGTTCTACGCAGCATGGCTCATGGTTTCATTGAATTAGACAAGGCTGTGGTCCCATGTGATCAGTTTGGTTAGTTTTCTGTGATTGTGGTTTTCATTCTGTCTATCCTCTGTAGGAGAAGGATAAGAGGCTTTTGGAAGTTTCCTGATGGGAGAGAGGGACTAAGGGGGAAACTGGGTCTTGTTCTGATGGTTGGGCCATGCTAAGTAAATCTTTAATCCAATTTTCTGTTGATGGGCAGGGTTGTGTTCCCTCCCTGTTGTTTGGCCTGAGGCCAAAGTATGGTGGAGGTAATGAAGATAATATGAGGTTCCACAAGATGATATAGTCAGTTCAGTCATTGTCTGACTCTTTGCAACACCATGAATCGGAGGCCTCCTGGTCCATCACCAACTCCCAGAGTTCACTCAGACTTGCATCCATCGAGTCAGTGATGCCATCCAGCCATATCATCCTCTGTTGTCCCCTTCTCCACCTGCCCCCAATCCCTCCCAACATCAGGTTCTTTTCCAATGAGTCAACTCTTCGCATGAGGTGGCCAAAGGACTGGAGTTTCAGCTTTAGCAGCTTTCTCTTCAACAAAATCCCAGGGCTGATTTTCAGAATAGACTGGTTAAATCTCCTTGCGGACTCTCCTTGAGAGTCCAAGGGATTCTCAAGAGTCTTCTCCAACACCACAGTTCAAAAGCATCAATTCTTCGGTGCTCAGCTTTCTTCACAGTCCAACTCTCACACCCATACATGACCTCTGGAAAAACCATAGCCTTGATAGACGGAACTTTGTTGACAAAGTAATGTCTCTGCTTTTCAATATGCTATCTAGGTTTGTCATAACTTTTCTTCCAAGGAGTAACCATGTTTAAATTTCATGGCTGCAGTCGCCATCTGCAGTGATTTTGAAAAAATAAAGTCTGACACTGTTTCCACTGTTTCCCCATCTATTTCCCATGAATTGATGGCACCAGATGCCATGATTTTGTTTTCTGGATGTTGAGCCTTAAGCCAACTTTTTCACTCTCCACTTTCACTTTCAAGAGGCTTTTTAGTTCCTCTTCACTTTCTGCCATAAGGGTGGTGTCATCTGCATATCTGAGGTTATTGATATTTCTCCCAGAAATCTTGATTCCAGCTTGTGCTTCTTCCAGCCCAGCCCTTCTCATGATGTACTGTGCATATAAGTTAAATAAGCAGGGTGACAGTATACAGCTTGATGGACACTTTTTCCTGTTTGGAATCAGTCTGTTGTTCCATGTTAAGTTCTGACTGTTGCTTCCTGACCTTCAAATAGGTTTATCAAGAGGCAGGTCAGGTGGTCTGGTATTCCCATCTCTTTCAGAATTTTCCACAGTTTATTTTGATCCACACACTCAAAGGCTTTGGCATAGTTGATAAAGCAGAAATAGTTGTTTTTCTGGAACTCTCTTGCTTTTTTGATGATTCAGCGGATGTTGGCAATTTGACCTCTGATTCCTCTGCCTTTTCTAAAACCAGCTTAGACATCAGGAAGTTCACGGCTTATATATTGCTGAACCCTGGCTTGAAGTATTTTGAGCATTACTTTACTAGTGTGTGAGATGAGTGCAATTCTGCGAAAGTTTGAGCATTCTTTGGCATTGCCTTTCTTTGGGATTGGAACGAAAACTGACCTTTTCCAATCCTGTGGCCACTGCTGAGTTTTCCAAATTTGTTGGCATATTGAGTGCAGCACTTTAACAGAATCATCTTTTAGGATTTGAAATAGCTCAACTGGAATTCCATCACCTCCACTAGCTTTGTTCATAGTGATACTTTCTAAGGCCCGCTGGACTTCACATTCCAGGATGTCTGGCTCTAGGTGAGTGATCACATCATCATGATTATCCTTGGTCATGAAGATCTTTTTTGTATAGTTCTTCTGTGTATTCTTACTACCTCTTCATAATATCTTCTTCTGTTAGGAACCAGAAGAAGAACCATACTGCTTCTGTCCTTTATTGTGCCCATCTTTGTGTGAAATATTCCCTTGGTGTTTCTAATTTTCTTGAAGGGATCTCTAGTCTTTCCCATTCTGTTCTTTTCCTCTATTTCTTTGCATTGATCGCTGAGGAAGGTTTTCTTATCTCTTCTTGCTATTCTTTGGAACTCTGCATTCAGATGCTTATATCTTTCCTTTTCTCCTTTGCTTTTTGCTTGTCTTCTTTTCATAGCAATTTGTAAGGCCTCCTGAAACAGCCATTTTGCTTTTTTGCATTTCTTTTCCATGGGGATGGTTTTGATCCCTATCTCCTGTACAATGTCATGAACCTCAGTGTGTGGTTCATCAGGCACTCTATCTATCAGATCTAGGCCTTTAATCTGTTTCTCACTTTCACTGTATCATCATAAGGCATTTGATTTAGGTCATACCTGAATGCTCTACTGATTTTCCCTACTTTCTTCAATTTCAGTCTGAATTTTGCAATAAAGAGTTCATGGTCTGAGCTACAGTCTGCTCCTGGTCTTATTTTTGTTGACTGTATAGAGCTACTGCATCTTTGGCTGCAAAGAAGATAATCAATCTGATTTTGGTGTTGACCATCTCGTGATGTCCATGTGTAGAGTCTTCTCTTGTGTTTTTGGAAAAAGGTGTTTGCTATGACCAGTGCATTATCTTGGCAAAACTCTATTAGTCTTTGCCCTGCTTCATTCCACATTCCAAAGCCAACTTTGCCTGTTACTCCAGGTGTTTCTTGACTTCCTACTTTAGCATTCCAGTCCCCTATACTGAAAAGGACATTTTTGGGGGGTGTTAGTTCTAAAAGGTCTTGTAGATCTTCATAGAGCTGTTCAACTTTAGCTTCTTCAGCATTACTGGTTGGGGCATAGACTTGGATTATCGTGATATTGAATGGTTTGCCTTGGAGACGAACAGAGATCATTCTGGTTTTTGAGATTGCATCCCAGTACTGCATTTTGAACTCTTTTTTTTTTTTTTTTTTTGACCATGATGACTACTCCATTTCTTCTAAGGGATTCCTGCCTGCAGTAGTAGATATAATGGTCATCTGAGTTAAATTCACCCATTTTAGTTTGCTGATTCCTAGAATGTTGACGTTCACTCTTGCCATCTCCTGTTTGACCACTTCCAATTTGCCTTGATTCATGGACCTAACATTTCAGGTTCCTATGCAACATTGCTCTTTATAGCATTGACCTTGCCTCTATCACCAGTCATATCCACAGCCTTGTATTGTTGTTGCTTTGGCTCCATCCTTTCGTTCTTTCTGGAGTTATTTCTCCACTGATCTCTAGTAACATATTGGGCACCTACTGACCTGGGGAGTTCCTCTTTCAATATCCTGTCATTTTGCCTTTCATACTGTTCATCCGGTTCTCAAGGCAAGAATACTGATTTGGTTTACCATTCCCTTCTCCAGGGGTCTCCTGTAGGCAATGCTATGCTCAGTTCCCTTGACCCTGTAGCAGGCCACTGCCCACCCATGCCTCTGCCAAAAACTCCTGGACACTCCTGGGCAAGTCTGAGTCAGTCTCTTGTGGGGTCACTGCTCCTTTCTCTTGGGTTCTGGCATGCACAAATTTTTTTTTTTTTTTATCCCCTAAGAATCTATTTACCCAGTTCCATGTAAGTTCTGGCAGCTCCATGTTGGTGTTAATGGTGACTCCCTCCAAGAGGGCTTATGCCATAGCCAGGTCTGCTTCACCCAGAGCCCTGACTAGAGACTTTAGTCATTTTACCTGACTAGAGACTTGAAAAACTTCTCTGCTTAACACATGATGTATATTCATTTTTAAAACCTATTGCTCTATCTCTTTAATTAGATTGTATTCATCTGATAGGTAAGACCTATATTCAGGTCCTCTTTGGAGTCTCCCCAGCATTCATGGAGCTCATTCGGAAAAAAAAAAAAAAAAGAAGAAGAAAACCTGTAACCAACTCTAAATGCATATATAGTTGTATTTAATTAGACCATGAAAAGCATGTTATGCCTAAAATCGTATGTGCAACTACCTCCTTAAAAGACAATATACGACACTGATTAATCAACAGTAAATTTTTTTTTCAATTATAAGAATCCAGAGTAGCTCAGCATCCATTGGCCAGCAAATTAAAATATCATTTAAAATAATTACATAACTGACACTTTTAATTATTTTTGATAATACCTCCACAAAATCAGAGCTAGAAAACCTGTACACAAAATTCAAACTAGTAAGCCTTAAAACAGAAAATTGGATTGGAAGCAAATCTGATTCTTGTCAGTGATAACATTCTCCAAGATTCCTACTGCTAAATTTAAAAAAAGGGTGGGGGGGGGATGCGTAGAGGTAGGATAGGAAGAAGAAAATATGATGGCAGAGGCAAAGAGGAGATAGATTTTTACTAAAGAAAGGCTTTTTGTTTGCTTGTTTGAAATAGAAGTTTGGCACAGTGTTTGAAAATATTTGAAATTTTATTTTTCAATTTTAATTATTCATGAAATTTCACAGATAGATGTACATGTAACTAGTTTGTATTGCTTCACTCAGAATTTTCCTGATTTTAGCACTATAATTTACTCATCTCAGGAATCTGCTCAATCTCAGGCCTACTGGAATCTTCTTCTTACATAAAAACATACATATATATTTTCAGAAGCACACATTGTATATATTCTTACTCAGATAACTCAGGACTACCATGACGATTCACATTATTTGTATTGATATTGGCTTGTGGTTTAAATATGACAGTCTTACCAATATGTGCATTAGGATATAATAGACAATCTTTCCCCATCACCTTCCTTAGGCCTTTCTGATTACTGTGTATCTTCTTGATACACTGATAAAATGTGCAACTGATGATTAGCAAGACAGACTTGTTGGATCTCAGGATGAGTGTCCTTTGGTGAAAGTATCACTTGGCTTCTTGAACTTAGGTGAGATGATTGTATGCTTGATTGCCTTGAAACAGGCACAGAGTATATATCAATTGCTTTAATCATTCTAGCTTCTTTTTGACTTTCATTGGATAATTATCAAAAGGGCAAGACTGGTGGCTCAGAGATTAAAGCGTCTGCCTCCACTGCGGCAGACCCGGGTTCGATACCTGGGTTGGGAAGATACCCTGGAGAAGGAAATGGCAATCCACTCCAATATTCTTGCCTGGAGAATCCCATGGACGGAGAAGCCTAGTAGGTTACAGTCCATGGGGTCTCAGAGAGTTGAACACGACTGAGCGACTTCACCTTACCTTACCTTATGATTCATTCAAAAAAAAAATCCAATTTTTCTTCTTGAAATTTGATTATTATGCTTGAGAGAAATAAGTACAGAAAACAGAGCTGATACATTATAGAGTAGGTGCCTGGGGACTTTTCTGTTCATTATTATTACCTGGACACCCAGAAGTGTACCAGATATTTTTCTTACTGATGTCTAGCAGTCAAACATTTACTTCCCTTTCAACTACTGGAATATTTTAGAAAAAAAGATATTATCCTGTGTAGACACTAAATGAGAGACTCTGGAATTGGGAAGAGAATGCCCTTCTGGTTCTATTTAGGTAAATCACAGTTTTCTTATACTTTGCAAAGTGATTAACCAGTCACTTAACTTCAAATTCTCTTAAGGTAAACAAATACAAAATGTAGTTTATAAGCAATCTTTGCAAATCCTTCCTTTCTCCTGATTGCATACTTAGTGATGTTACCTTAATTATAGTTTCATTTTGCATAATCAATATTCAGTCATCAATATTTGATATTGTACTTTATTGATAATATTGAGAACCTTAATTTTCTCAGTCCAGGATTTTTAAAATTAATTTTAATTTACTTTTACATCAGTGGAAAATTTTAAGTTTACTTTTACATCACTACAGTTGACTCACTATGATTATCAATGTTCTAACCTTTACATTCTTATCTAATGTCATTTGATTTTTGTATTGAATTAGATTTATATCTTCAGTCTGAGCTTCTTCCTTGAACACCATACATCTATATCATTCTGTCTACTCTATGGGCTCCCCAGGCAACTCTATGGACTCACCAGTGCAGGAGATTCAGGAGATGTGGGTTTGATGCCTGAGTTGGGAAGATTCCTTGTAGGAGGAAATGGTAACCTGCTCCATTATTCTTGTCTGGAAACTTCCATGGACAGAAGAGTGTGATGAACTGCAGCCCATGAGGTCATAAAAATTGGACATGACTGAGCACACATGCAGGCATGCCTACTCTATATCTCCACTTTAATTCCTAACAGGTTTTTCAAAATTCGTATCCCAAACTGAACTCTTGATCTTGATGTTCAATCTGATTTCTCTTACATCACTCTTCATCACAATAAAAGAAAATTCAGTTTTTCTAGGTGCTTATGAAAAAGGAAAACCATGTGGAATAATTATTGACTCATGTATTTTTTTCCCATTTAAGTCAACATCAAACTCAGTGGCCTTTAACTACAAACCATGTTAAGAATTTGACCATTTCTCAAGACATTTATCACTACCATCTTGGTAAATAAACCGTCATGTCTTATCTAATGCAAGCTTCCCTGGTGGCTCAGATGGTAAAGTGTCTATCTGCAATGCAGGAGACCTAGGTTCGATCCCTGGGTTGGGAAGATCCCCTGGAGAAGGAAATGGCAGCCCACTCCATTATTCTTGCCTGGAAAATCCCATGGACAATGGAGCCTGGTAGGCTACTTGAAAAATCTTCTTACTTGTCTCTCCACCTCTATCCTTGCCCATTGTAGACTTGTCTATTTCCTGCAAAACAGAGATCATTATCCTCAAATTTTTAAAACATAAGTTATTGCATATTACATCTATTAAATGTCTTCCACTATTTCCATCTTACTCAGAATGAAACCTAAATTTCTTACAAGTTAAGTATCATTAATGACCTTCCATTTCACAAATATGGAGTTTATTTCATGCCACTGCTCTGTATTTTGTTTCCAAAGTCATCAGGATTCCTTGCTGGCCATTTAAATCCCAATCCCACTCCTGCCTCAGAAACTTTTACACTGTGTTTATTCTGCCTTGATTGCTCCTCCACAAACTCCCCATGATTTGAATTCTTACTTTCTTCAAGAGTATTTTCCATTCACTTTTTAATAGGCTGCTTTCTCTAAAACCTTAGCACTTTCTATATCCCTTATCCTGCTTTTTGTTCCATTTTGCAGGTAGCATCTTATTTCAATACTTCATAACATATAAATGCAATAAATTAGCATTTGATTATAATTTTGTATACTACCAAAAAGGAAAGAAAAGTAATATATTAGAAATGTAAGGGTCACTGATTATAATAATTTTTAATTTAAAAATATTTTTGCTTTTTATCCTTTGTCTCTTCCATAAGCAGGCATGCTTCATGAAGAGAAGGGACTTTGTTTTGTTTTGCTATAGTATCTCTAGTATCTATAAATACGGACTGTTTTTGAATGAGTGATTCGAATTTTTGCCAAAATCATTTGCTCCCTGAGAGCTGGGCTGTGAAGAAGGCTTAGCGCTGAAGAACTGATGCTTTTGAACTGTGGTGTTGGAGAAGACGCTTGAGGGTTCCTTGGACTGCAAGGAGATCCAACCAGTCCATACTGAAGGAGATCAACCCTGGGATTTCTTTGGAAGGAATGATGCTAAAGCTTTAACTCCAGTACTTTGGCCACCTCATGCGAAGAGCTGACTCATTAGAAAAGACTCTGATGCTGGGAGGGATTGGGGGCAGGAAGAGAAGGGGACAACCAAGGATGAGATGGCTGGATGGCATCACTGACTCGATGGACATGAGTCTGAATGAACTCCGGGAGTTGGTGATGGACAGGGAGGCCTGACGTGCTGCAATTCATGGGGTTGCAGAGAGTCCGACAGGACTGAGCAAATGAACTGAACTGAACTTATATACCTATTGAGTAAAGGATTCTTAAGGGAATAAAAGAGGATGCTTTGCAGCAAACATTAACTTATCAGCAGATAAGATTTTTAAAAATGATTTTTGAAGACCTTGGTTTTAATAAATTCTCAGAGAAAAACCCAAGGATGTGCATAGGCTCAGGGTTTCATCAAGCAATGAAAACTAGAACCTGAGTAAGCCATTGCTTTTACACATTTTGCAATCCTCACAGATTGCTTTGGCTTTATTTTACTTTCACTTTCTTGATGGACAGGAAGAGCACCAATAACATCTACTGGTGAGTATCTGAGCATCTACTCATGTCCATCCTTGACTGTCATAGACAATGTGGTACTGTGTCACAGCTTTATAAAATTAAAAAAAATATATAACAGAAAGACTGATGGAATAAGCTATAGTTCCTATTGTTGCTGCAGTGCTCAAGGCTCTAATAGTCATCTACTTCCTTAGCACTCATTCTAAACTTCTCTTTCTAGATTATCACTTAAGTTGGTGTTTTTACTTGCCCAAAAGGGAACCAAGGCCTTCATTCCTGAGGAATTTTAACTCTCCATTTCTGTGAAAATATTCTTTGTTTAAGAGATTTGATAAATTTCTTGCTACATTGCCATTGCTGAAATTATGTATTCATAATCTATACACAACAGTGAAGCACTAAGAGGTGCCTCAGTAAATCCTCTTATAGTCTAGATTTAATATTCTAATTATATCACAATGATCAGACCTACTTAGGATGACACAGCCAGTTATTTTTTAAGAATAGCAGCTCTTTAATTTGCCTAGCATGGGACTCCTAAATTATTCAGGCAGCACCTGTAGATTTACACATAGTTAAGCCATTGAAGGCAGATTTCCATCCCTTTAGGAAACATTTGGCTTCTAACCCTTCCATCTAAAGTTGTAGAGATGGGAAGCACACACCTCTAAAAGAGTCTTCATAGTGATGGAGAAAGAGGCCATTTCTACTTCTAAGGACTGTTTCCTGAATATGTGCATTCTGCCCATTGGGGACACATTATTTGATGGCTATCAATACAGCATATGGGCTTCTCACATGAGAAAGAATCTTCCTGCCAACGCAGTAGATGCAAATTTGATCCTTGGGCCAGGAATATACCCTGGAGAAGGAAATAGCAACCCACTCCAGATTCTTGCCTGGGAAATCACACGGACAGAGGATCTTGGTGGGCTACAGTCCACAGGTCACAAAAGGAGGCAGACACTACTTATTGACTAAACAACAAGACAACAACAAAAAGTATGTACTATATATAAAACCATAACCTGGCTGGGATTTATCCCTAAGCTGAAACGTAAGCTGCATCAAAGGAATAATTCTAACACTTTTTTAGGATAACAATTTACAGGTGGTTGGTTATATGATTTGACCAAAAGATATTTCAGTTATATATCTGATGTCACAAATCCTGTGATGAAAATCCTGGATCTAAAGTGATGCTGTAAGTGATAACATATCAATAAATCAGATGTTGTGTGAGCATTTAGTAGTGGTTCTGGCCAAGGACTTGTTGCTGGTTAATATCAATATCTGGCATATGTATTATCTCTCCATAAGGGTATTATGCTTCCTCTCTCGAGTAGAAGTTATCCAGTTTAATCAACTTGTTCAGTGTGGCAGCATAATCTCCTCAAGCTTGGGCCACATGGCAACAGCTTAGTTTCAGTATCTGTATTTGACTGCTCATTAAGCAACAGCAATAGATAGATGAGTTCTAGCACTGGGCCTGTCTGAACCTACATTTTGCCATCAGATTACTATAGCCATTGGTCACTTATGTTCCCACTGGTGATAGAAAAAAAGAGAACAGAATAGTTTTCACTGAGAAAGTCATTCTGTATTTCTGGTTGTTTAGTATCTTATATGTGGAGGATATAAGAGATGATGATTCACATACTTTGTATCTGTTTTTATGAATGCCTTTTCACCTTGTAGCCAATATTCCAAATCCAACCAAAATTGCCAGGATTCTATGTATAGTCCTATATAAGACCATGCCTATTTTCACATAAAATGTATAACTTATTCCTATATAAGACCATGCCTACTTTCACATAAAATTTATAACTTGGAATACTGCTTAAATATCCATTCACTGGGATAATTCTCTTGAACCACTGTCTTTAAGGCTAAACTGTGTTATGGTAGTTTCAGTTACTGTTTCATTAACAATTGATCTGAATCATCTCTGAACAATTCTCCACATTTTCCTCTTCTGTCAGCTGGTCATAGCAATCATCTCCACTCTCAATAAAATTATAGATGTGAACTTAGGGAGAGGTGTCAGGTCAGTAAACATAAGTACTGAATGACAAGTGACAAACAGATCCTCTTGTGTTCTTTATATTTCATTAGACCTGAATTCAGATATATTAATCGTATTTTATGATATGGTGGATCATATCATAGGACACTACCTGCTTCATGATATGTATGTCTGGTGATACAGACACTTGATATACCATTGTTTCTTCTTTAGCACTTCCTTGTATAAGTAGACAAAAAGATACAAGTGGGCTTCCTTGTGTCTTGTATTGAGATTCTCCTACAAGGTATTTCCAGAGGCTCAGCATACTAGATTTGATTTCTGCTATAGTAGACGAAGATTGCCCACATATTTACTGTCTCTTATCTACCCTGCGACCACATAAAAGTTACTTTTTAAAATTTATGTAACAGGTAAATCTATATTTGCTAACATTATTCCCATAGCCAGTATCACATTAGTCTTCATTTTCCTGTTTTTTACTTTCCAACTTCTGTCAACTTTATGTTTATAATTTCTTGTCAAAGTCACTGATAATTCTGCATATTAATGTGTAAAGAGGGTTCACTGCAGTCATTTTCTGTATTTTATATTTTATTCTCTGAGTTCAGAATTTCTTACCCATTTGGATCATTAAAAATATATTATTATTAGTGCAAAAGTAAAATGAATTTTCCAATATTCATTGACTGTATTTTACTATATTGTCTGCTGGTATGAACCTGGGTGGTCTCCCTAGTGGCACTAGTGGTAAAGAACCTGCTTGCCAATACAGGAGACACCAGAGAGATGGGTTTGATCCCTCCATCAAGAAGAACCCCTGAAGAAGGGGATGGCAAACCATTCCTCAGTATTCTTGCCTGGAGAATCCCATGAACAGAGGAGCCTGATGGGCTACAGTCCATGGGCTCACAAAGAGTTGGACATGACTGAAGTGGCTTCACACACACACACACACACACACACAGTCACATAGTAGAAGAAAGAACATTTTGGGAAGAAGTAAACCAGAATTGTTACTCTGCAAATATATTATTTTGTATAAATTATAATATTTTTATTTTTCACACTTCTAAAATGAAAAATTTAGTTAAGAGGATTTCTAATTGTTTCTAGTTCTAAAATTATATGACTTTAAACCCACTGCAGTATTCTTTCCTGGGGAATCCCATGGACAGAGAAGCCTGTTGGGCTACAGTTCATGGAATTACAAAAAGTTGGACACAACTGAGCAACTAACCACACACAAATCGAATTAGGCTGTTAAATCTAATTTTATATTATCCTAGTTAGCTTCTAGCTAATTAGCAGCATTAAGTTTTCAATCATTTGGAATTCCAAATAGTTCCACAAAATAACATATATTGAATATGCTTCTCTATTTTAACCATTTTTATTGAGCTACCATTTACCTAGATTATCCTTATCTTTACGGATAACTCTAGAACTATGGAACTTTTGTTGTATATAGTCTTAAGTACCAGGATATCTTATACTAAATTTGGCTCAGAGACCTATCTTGCTCTTTTAAGCATTTTGAAGCACCTGATATACAAACTAAGCAGTACTCCTGAGTTGTATGGTAGATCGAAAATATGTAGAGGTCTTCAAAGCCCTGTGCTGCTTTTTGAGAAGAGAAAGTGTAACATGTTCATGACTTCTTTTTCTTGAATGAAATAGTCCTGTGTGCTCCCAGACATTAGACAACTACAGCCCTCACAAATGTCACATTGGGAAAGATCCTGATGCTGGGAAAGATTGTAGCCAAGAGGAGAAGGGGTGACAGAGGATAAGATAGTTGGATTGTATCACCTACTCAATGGACATGAATTTGAGCAAACTCTGGGAGATAGTGAAGGACAGGGAAACCTGGCGTGCTGCAGTTCATGGGGTCACAAAGAGTTGGACATGACTGTGACTGAACAACAACATCATAGGCCTCTGGATAGTTAGGGGTTTAATCTTCTACCTCAGACATGCATTTATCTTATCAGAAAGCCCAGAACAGTTGCCACTTCTTGCTTATCAGTTCTGACTTATCACCAATACACAATTGGCTTAACAGGAAAAATAGTAATCTTAAATTTTTATCCTGATAAAAAATAATGTTTATTTTAAGTGAAAGGTTTTTCCAGTTTATTTTAAATTTTGCTTTCTTTAGTGGAAACATTCTTTCCATCTCAGAGCAATGGTTTCTTATTTGGTCATGAATTACTTTTTCTTTTATCCCTTGGAATGCTTTATACGAATTAAGTTTATGGATTTGCCTTCAATTTAACCCTTGTACCTAAAGATATTTTGCTGTGGAAATGAGTTTGCAGATGCTTGATGAGAAACTCTTGCCTATACAAAATACAAATCTAATCTTAGTACAAATGGCTTCTTAGGCCTTATATTGACAAAACTTCTCATTAAAGCACAATTTCTTTGTTGTATGAAGTTTCTGTTATACAAATATTTGGTTGGAGGTACTATTCTCATCCATCTTCATATATGAAATTCACTGAAGTGGGAAACATAGGATATTGACTTTTCTCATTATTTGTAAAATATACTCACTTTATCTGTGATGAATAACTCATCCCCCCAACTGTATATTAAATATAGCTATATTTTATTACTATAGATACATACTATCCCACCAATAAAATACAAATTTGGATTTTTACAAATGTTAACTTGTACCATGCCAGTTAGAGGTAAAATGATAGAAATAAAGAGGACAGATGGTTTTGTGATGATATAACTAGAAAAGATTTGAAAGTCAGAGTTAGGCTTAGCTGCATGTAGTAGGGACTTCAGATATTAGTGGGTTAGCCAAGATCAAAGATTGCTTTTTTTTGTTGTAAAAATATGGAGGTGGTATTCCCATGTTTAGGGTGACAGAGCCATTACACCTAATTCTCAGTGTTTCAGATTCTAGGATTCTACGCCTACATAGCAAAGCTATGGCTCTCATTTTCAAATGATGTCCAAGATATATATTGATCTATAACATCTAAATTCTTGAGCGAATGGAGGAGAGGTCAGGGTGGGCAAAAGATTCATACAAGCTGTCCAATAAATAAATTTCCCAGCAGCTTTCACATAGACATCTAAAATTATATCTCTACTTATCAGAACTTCACCACACTTAGTCACTGGGGAGTCAGGAAAATTTAGTTTTATTCATGTGGCTGATTATTGAGTTAAAAATTGTATTTTCACAGGAGGGAAATAAAGTCTGTAATTTAGAAATGGAAGCTAAAATTTGTAATTACAGTGTGACCTCAGATATTCTAATCTCTATCATGTTTGAAGCACATAAAAATTCTCAAATAAGTAAATTATATTTAACTCTGAATACATAGATGTGTTCCTGTCTCTTATACACATCTCCTAGTGGCACTAGTGGTAAAGAACCTGCTTGCCAATACAGGAGACACCAGAGAGATGGGTTTGATCCCTCCATCAAGAAGAACCCCTGAAGAAGGGGATGGCAAACCATTCCTCAGTATTCTTGCCTGGAGAATCCCATGAACAGAGGAGCCTGA
>SJYC01063464.1:0-20166 GCA_006408675.1 Madoqua kirkii
ATATAATCTGTAAAGAATGAAATAATCAGAGACTTTCTTTTAAATATGATTCCTCATGTTGACCTGTTTGACAGTTGACTGTCTTTATTTTGAAATAAATTCTTTTTAATGTTGAAATCCATGTTTAGCCAAATAATCTGCCAACTAATAAAGATATTTTCAGATGTTTTAATTATAGTAATTTAATTTCCTCAAGAGAATGCATTGGTCGTAGAAAACACCCTCTTCCAACAACACAAGAGAAGACTCTACACATGGACATTACCAGACAGTCAACACCGATATCAGATTGATCATGTTCTTTGCAACCAAAGATGGAAAAAATCTATACAGCAAAAACAAGACCGGGAGCTGACTGTGGCTTAGATCATGAACTCTTTATTGTCAAATTCAGACTTAAATTGAAGAAAGTAGTGAAAACCACTAGACCATTCAGGTATGACCTAAATCAAATCCCTTATAATTATACAGTGCAAGTGAGAAATAGAATTAAGGAACTAGGTCTGACAGAGTGTCTGATGAACTACTGGCAGAGGTTTGTGGCATTGTACAGAACACAGGGATCAAGACCATCCCCAAGAAAAACAAATGCAAAAAAGCAAAATGGTTGTCTGAGGAGGCCTTAAAAATAGCTGAGAAAAGAAGAGAAGCGAAAAGCAGAGGAGAAAAGGAAAAATATACCCATTTGAATGCAGAGTTCCAAAGAATAGCAAGGAGAGATAAGAAAGCCTTCCTCAGTGATCAGTGCAAAGAAATAGAGGAAAACAATAGAATGGGGAAGTCTAGAGATCTCCTCAGGAAATTAGAGACACCAAGGGAACATTTCATCACAAGATGGGCTCAATAAAGGACAGAAATGGTATGCACCTAACAAAAGCAGAAGATATTAAGAAGAGGTGGCAAGAATACACAGAAGAACTGTACAAAAAAGTTCTTCAAGACCCAGATAATCATGATGGTGTGATCACTCGCCTAGAGCCTGACATCCTGGAATGTGAAGTTAAGTAGGCCTTAGGAAGCATCACTACAAGCAAAGCTAGTGGAGGTGATGGAATTCAAGTTGAGCTTTTTCAAATCATAAAAGATGATGCTGTGAAAGTACTGCGCTTAACATGCCAGCTAATTTGGAAAACTCAGCAATGGCCACAGGCCTGGAAAGAGTCAGTTTTCATTCTAATCCCTAAGAAAGGAAATGCTTTGAAATGAATTGCCAGTCCAGGTTCGATGCATGATACTGGATGCTTGGGGCTGGTGCACTGAGACGACCCAGAGGGATGGTACAGGGAGGGAGAGGAGTTCAGGATGGGGAACACGTGTATACCTATGGTGGATTCATGTTGATGTATGGCAAAACCAATACAATATTGTAAAGTAATTGACCTCCAATTAAAATAAATAAATTTATATTTAATAAATAAATAAGTAAATAAATGCCCCCCCCCCAAAAAAAAGAATGTTCAAACTACCACACAATTACACTAACCTCACATGCTAGTAAAGTGATACTCAAAATTCTCCAAACCAGACTTCAGCAATACATAAACCATGAACTTCCAGATGTCCAAGCTGGTTTTCGAAAAAGCAGATGAATCAGAGATCAAATTGCCAACATCCATTGTATCATTGAAAAAGCAAGAGACTTCCAGAAAGACATCTATATCTGCTTTATTGACTATACCAAAGTCTTTGACTGTATGGACCACAATAAACTGTAGAAAATTCTGAAAAAGATGAGAATACCAGACCATATGACCTGCCTGTCAGGAAGCAACAGTTATAACTGGACATGGAACAACAGAATGGCTCCAAATAGGAAAAGGAGTACGTCAAGGCTGTGTATTGTCACCCTGCTTATTTAACTTATATGCAGAGTACATCATGGGAAATGCTGGGCTGGAAGAAACACAAGCTGGAATCAAGATTGTCAGGAGAAATATCAATAACCTCACATATGCAGATGACACCATCCATATGGCAGAAAATGAAGAAGAACTAAAGAGTCTCTTGATGAAAGTGAAAAAGGAGAGTGAAAAAGCTGGCTTAAAGCTCAACATTCAGAAAACTAAGATCATGGCATCTGGTCCCATCACTTCATGGCAAATTAATGGGAAAACAATGGAAACAGTAGCTGACTTTAATTTTGAGGGGGCTCCAAAATCACTGCAGATGGTGATTGCAGCCATGAAATTAAAAGACGCTTACTCCTTGGAGGAAAGTTATCACCAACCTAGACAGCATATTAAAAAGCAGAGACATTACTTTGCCAACAAATGTCTCTCTCGTCAAGGCTATGGTTTTCCCAGTAGTCATGTATAGATGCGAGAGTTGGACTATAAAGAAACCTGAGCACAGAAGAATTTTGTTTTTGAACTGTGGTGTTGGAGAAGACTCTTGAGAATCCCTTGGACTGCAAGGAGATTTAACCAGCCCATCCTAAAGAAGATCAGTCCTGGGTGTTCATTGGAAGGACTGATATTTAAGCTGAAACTGGTGGCTCAGAGGGTAAAGTGTCTGCCTGCAATGCAGGAACCCCGAGTTCAATTCCTGGGTCAGGAAGATCTCCTGGAGAAGGAAATAGCAACCCACTCCAATATTCTTGCCTGGAAAATCCCATGGATGGAGAAACCTGGTAGGCTATAGTGCATGGTTTCGCAAAGAGTCAGACACGACTGAGCGACTTCACTTCACTTCCAATACTTTGACCTCTTGATGCAAAGAGTTGACTCACTTGAGAAGACCCTGATGCTGGGAAGGATTGAGGTCAGGAGGAGAAGGGGATGACAAAGGATGAGATGGTTGGATGGCATCACCAAGTCAATGGACATGAGTTTGGATATACTCCAGGATTTGGTGATAGACAGGGAGGCCTGGCATGCTGCGATTCTTGGGGTTGCTAAGAGTTGGGCATGACTGAATGACTGAATTGAGCTGAATTGAAGTGCTAGGATCTTTATGATTTCTTTCCTTCTACTGATTTTTAAAAATTCATCTTACAGTTATTTTAGGTATAAAGCTGTCTATTCCATATTTTTCTTAATTCTTGATGTAGGATTGTGTTGCTCTAAACTTCCCTCTTAGAACTTCTCTTGCTGCATCCTGTAGGTTCTCAGTTGTTCTGTTTTCATTGTCATTTGTTTGTAGTTTTTTTTTTAATTTCTTTAGTAATCTGATGGTTATTTAGAAACATGTTGTCTTCATCTGTTTGTGTTTCTTGAATTTTTTTTTTATAATTGATATTAAGGCTCATAGTATTGTGGTTGGAGAAGATGCTTGATATGATTTTAATTTTCTTAAAATTACTGAGATTTGATTTGTGACCTAAGATGTGATCTCTTCTGGAGAATTTTCCATGTTCACTTAAGAAGTAGGTGTATTCTTCTGCATTTGGATGAAATGTCCTAAAGATATCAATGAGATCCATTTCCATCTAATGTGTCATTTAAGACTTGTGTTTTCTTATTAATTTTCAGTTTTGATGATCTGTCCATTGGTTTGAGTGGGGTGTTAAAGTCTCCTACTATTAATATGTTACTGTCCACTTCTCCTTTTATGTCTTTTAGTATTTGTCTTATGTATAGAGGTGCTCTTATGTTTTACGCATCTATATTTATAATTGTTACGTTCTTCCTCTTGGGTTGACCCCTTGATTATTTTATAGTGTCCTTCCTTATTTCTTAAATTGTTTTTTCTGATATGAGGATTCCTATTCCAGCATTCTTTTGCTTTCCATTTGCATGAAACATATTTTTCCATCCTCTCACTTTCAGTCCATATGTGTCTTTAGGTCTGAAGTGGGTTTTTGTAGACAGGATATATATGGGTCTTATTTTTGATTCATTTAGCCAGTCTGTGTCTTTTGGTTGGAGAATTTATTCAATTTACATTTACAGCAATTAGATAGCCTATTCAAAAGCAGAGACATTACTTTGCTGACTAAGGTCCGTCTAGTCAAGGCTATGGTTTTTCCAGTAGTCACGTATGGATGTGAGAGTTGGACTGTGAAGAAGGCTGAGCACCGAAGAATTGATGCTTTTGAACTGTGGGGTTGGAGAAGACTCTTGAGAGTCCCTTGGGGTGCAAGGAGATCCAACCAGTCCATTCTGAAGGAGATCAGCCCTGGGATATCTTTGGAAGGAATGATGCTAAAGCTGAAACTCCAGGACTTTGGCCACCTCATGCGAAGAGTTGACTCACTGGAAAAGACTCTGATGCTGGGAGGGATTGGGGGCAGGAGGAGAAGGGGACAACAGAGGATGAGATGGCTGGGTGACATCACTGACTCGATAGATGTGAATCTGAGTGAACTCCGAGAGTTGGTGATGGACAGGGAGGCCTGGCATGCTGCGATTCATGGGGTCGCAAAGAGTCAGACATGACTGAGCAACTGAACTGAACTGAAAGCAGTTATTGATATATCTGTTCCTGTTGCCATTTTCTTGATTGTTTGGGGTTGATTTTGTAGATCTTTTTCTTTCTTTTGTATTTCTTGACCATGTACATTCCTTTAAGATTTGTTATAAAGCTGGTTTGTGGTACTGAGTCTTCTTAACTTTGGCTTGTCTGAAAAGATTTTATTTCTGTATTAGTTTTGAATGAGATCCTTGCTGGGTATAATAATCTTGGTTGTAGATTTTTCCTTTTCAGTACTTTAAATATATTGTGCCATTCCCTTGTGGCCTGAAGAGTTTCTGCTGAAAAATTAGCTGTTAAACGTATGGGGTGGAGAAGGCAATGGCACCCCACTCCAGTACTCTTGCCTGGAAAATTCCTCAGACTGAGGAGCCTGGTAGGCTGCAGTCCATGGGATCACAAAGAGTCGGACATGACTGAGCGAATTCACTTTGACATTTCACTTTCATGCATTGGAGAAGGAAATGGCAACCCACTCCTGTATTCTTGCCTAGAGAATCTCAGGGATGGGGGAGCCTGGTGGTCTGCCATCTATGAGGTCACACAGAGTCAGACATGACTGAAGCGACTTAGCAGCAGCAGCAGCAAATTTATGGGGCTTCCCTTGTACTTTACTTGTTGCTTTTCCCTTGCTGCTTTTAATATTCTTTTTTGTGTGTGTTCAGTCTTTGTTAGTTTGATTAGTATGTGTCTTGGTGTGTTTCTCCTTGGGTTTAATCTGTATGGAACTCTTTGCACCTCTTGGACTTGATTGACACTTTCCTTTTCCATGTTTAGGAAATTTTCAACTATAATTTCTTCAAAAATTTTCTCATACCTTTTTTTTTTTCTCATCTTCTTCTGGGACCACTATAATTTAAAAGTTGGTGTGTTAGATATATCTTTGTCCCAGAGGTCTCTAAGACTATCCTAATTATTTTTTTCCTTTTTACTTTTTTCTGCTCTTCAGAAGTTATTTCCACCTTTTTATCTTCCAGGTCACTGATTTGTTCTTCTGCTTCAGATATTCTGTTGTTGATTCCTTCTAGAGTATTTTTGATTTCAGTAACTGTGTTGTTTGTTTTTGTGTATTTATTCTTTAGTTCTTCTAGGCCTTTGTTAATTGATTCTTGCATTTTTTTCCATTTTGTTTTCAAGGTTTTTATTTTCTTTACTATCATTATTCTGAATTCTTTTTCAGGTATTTTGCATATTTCCTCTTCATTTATTTGAACGTTTGTATTTCTAAATTGTTCCTTCATTTGTGTAGTATTTCTCTGCCTTTTCATGATTTTTTTAAACTTATTGTGTTTCAGTTCCCCTTTTCCCAGTCTTCAAGGTTAAATTCTTTCTTCCTTTTGATTTC
Source organism: Madoqua kirkii (assembly GCA_006408675.1). NCBI lineage: Eukaryota > Metazoa > Chordata > Mammalia > Artiodactyla > Bovidae > Madoqua > Madoqua kirkii. The sequence goes on from SJYC01063464.1 coordinate 5,756, forward strand.
TGCCCTCCTAAGTTTGGTTCAATGGTTTGTGTAATCTTCATACATAGAGTGAGATGAGTTTTTTTGTTTATTTGTTTGTTTTTTCCTCTGATGGGCACCTGCTGAGTGAGGTTGTAATCCAGTCTGCTGATGATTGGGTTTGTATTTTACTTTTGCTTGTTGTTTAGATTAGGCATCCTGCATGGCATGCTGCTGCTGATTGGATAATGCTGGGTCTTTTATTCAAGTGGTTTCATTTTTGTGAGTTCTCACTATTTGATACCCCCTAGGGTTAGTTCTGTAGTTGATAGTCTATGGTTTTGGAGTCAGTGCTCCCACTCTGAATGTTCAGAGTTTGATCCTGTCAGGAATGAAGATTCCACAAGTGGTTTGTTATTGCATTAAGAGAGATTAAAACAAATACCCCCAAACAGGAAACAAAAGATGAACCTCGGACAAATGGCAGTTACAACATTAAGCAAATAATAATTAAAATAATGAAATACACACATATGCATATATACCCATAAGCAAAGTCAAAACAATCCAACAAAGTACAATATATTGACCCAGAGAGCAAAGGAAACCAAAAATTATATCTACCAGTTAACAGCAAGTCTAACTAGGCACAAATTGGAAAGCAAAACTAAGGCAAGATACCAATTGGGAATAAAAGCAATGAAAACAAAGCTAACAAATATGTTGAGAGAAGAGGAGAGAAAGTAAGGCAAAAAGAATAGATATGCACAACCTCATGGACTGCAGCATGCCAAGGCTTTACTATCCACCACCAACTCCCTCAGCCTACTCAAACTCATGTCCATTCCCTTGGTGATGTCATCCAACCATCTCATCCTGTCAAGAGATAATTAAAGAAGATTTATATACATTAAAGTTTAGCTGCAAGGGGAAAAGAACAGTAGAAAAAGCAAACAAAGGAATACATGTAGAAAAATAATAATAGTTTTAAAAATTAAATATTAAAAGAAAAAATAGAAAAATAAAAAGTAAAACTCCGCAGAACTGCAAAAGCCCAAAGTAGAGGCAGAGGTTCACAATAAAAAATGTGACTGAGGAAAAAAAATGCTCATAAGTTTAATTAGATTTCATAGTACCAGTAAAATCAACAACTACAAAAGATAGTCGGGGGAAGGAAAAAAAATCCAAAAAAATCTATAGAACAAGTGAAAGCATAAAAGGAAATTTTCAATATAATTTCTTCAAAAATTTTCTCATACCTTTTTTTTTTTCTCATCTTCTTCTGGGACCACTATAATTTAAAAGTTGGTGTGTTAGATATATCTTTGTCCCAGAGGTCTCTAAGACTATCCTAATTATTTTTTTCCTTTTTACTTTTTTCTGCTCTTCAGAAGTTATTTCCACCTTTTTATCTTCCAGGTCACTGATTTGTTCTTCTGCTTCAGATATTCTGTTGTTGATTCCTTCTAGAGTATTTTTGATTTCAGTAACTGTGTTGTTTGTTTTTGTGTATTTATTCTTTAGTTCTTCTAGGCCTTTGTTAATTGATTCTTGCATTTTTTTCCATTTTGTTTTCAAGGTTTTTATTTTCTTTACTATCATTATTCTGAATTCTTTTTCAGGTATTTTGCATATTTCCTCTTCATTTATTTGAACGTTTGTATTTCTAAATTGTTCCTTCATTTGTGTAGTATTTCTCTGCCTTTTCATGATTTTTTTAAACTTATTGTGTTTCAGTTCCCCTTTTCCCAGTCTTCAAGGTTAAATTCTTTCTTCCTTTTGATTTCTGCCCTCCTAAGTTTGGTTCAATGGTTTGTGTAATCTTCATACATAGAGTGAGATGAGTTTTTTTGTTTATTTGTTTGTTTTTTCCTCTGATGGGCACCTGCTGAGTGAGGTTGTAATCCAGTCTGCTGATGATTGGGTTTGTATTTTACTTTTGCTTGTTGTTTAGATTAGGCATCCTGCATGGCATGCTGCTGCTGATTGGATAATGCTGGGTCTTTTATTCAAGTGGTTTCATTTTTGTGAGTTCTCACTATTTGATACCCCCTAGGGTTAGTTCTGTAGTTGATAGTCTATGGTTTTGGAGTCAGTGCTCCCACTCTGAATGTTCAGAGTTTGATCCTGTCAGGAATGAAGATTCCACAAGTGGTTTGTTATTGCATTAAGAGAGATTAAAACAAATACCCCCAAACAGGAAACAAAAGATGAACCTCGGACAAATGGCAGTTACAACATTAAGCAAATAATATTAAAATAATGAAATACACACATATGCATATATACCCATAAGCAAAGTCAAAACAATCCAACAAAGTACAATATATTGACCCAGAGAGCAAAGGAAACCAAAAATTATATCTACCAGTTAACAGCAAGTCTAACTAGGCACAAATTGGAAAGCAAAACTAAGGCAAGATACCAATTGGGAATAAAAGCAATGAAAACAAAGCTAACAAATATGTTGAGAGAAGAGGAGAGAAAGTAAGGCAAAAAGAATAGATATGCACAACCTCATGGACTGCAGCATGCCAAGGCTTTACTATCCACCACCAACTCCCTCAGCCTACTCAAACTCATGTCCATTCCCTTGGTGATGTCATCCAACCATCTCATCCTGTCAAGAGATAATTAAAGAAGATTTATATACATTAAAGTTTAGCTGCAAGGGGAAAAGAACAGTAGAAAAAGCAAACAAAGGAATACATGTAGAAAAATAATAATAGTTTTAAAAATTAAATATTAAAAGAAAAAATAGAAAAATAAAAAGTAAAACTCCGCAGAACTGCAAAAGCCCAAAGTAGAGGCAGAGGTTCACAATAAAAAATGTGACTGAGGAAAAAAAATGCTCATAAGTTTAATTAGATTTCATAGTACCAGTAAAATCAACAACTACAAAAGATAGTCGGGGGAAGGAAAAAAAATCCAAAAAAATCTATAGAACAAGTGAAAGCATAAGAATAAGAAATTTCACTGCTGTCAGAGTCCTTTCCTTCACTGGGAGTCTCAGTCCATCTCACCTCCCTGGGATGCTCTCCAACACTGTGCTGATCTCTGGAACTGTTGTGAGGGCAGCTCAGATTCTAATCTGATCCTACTCCTATGTGTTCTTGCCTCCAGTGTCCATAGCTATCAGAACTAATGCATTTTCTTTTCTGGGAGCTCTCAATGACCTTTTATATATTCCATAGCACAGAATCTACCTAGTTGGTTCTGTGGATTTAATCTGCAGCTTGTACAGCTGGTGGGAAGGTTTTGGGTCTTCTTCCTTAGCCACACTACCCCTGGGTTTCAATTGTGGTTTTATTTACATCTCTGCATGTGGGTCGTCCACTGGGGTTTGCTCCTGAGGCTTCCCTGAATGACGAGTTTGCCCCTGTGAGGACCAGGTGTGGAGGTGGTATCAGCAGCTTGGGTCACAGGGGTTCTGGCAGCACCAGATATTCAGGGGAGTTGGTGACCAGGGCAGCAGGAAATATAGTGCATAGTAGGGATATGACAACCACTACTGGCCAATACACTCCAGTATTCTTCCCTGGAGAACCCCCTTCTCTAACAGAGAAACGTGGCAGGCCACAGTCTACAGGGTCGCAAATGGTTGGGCATGACTGAAGCAGCTCTGAGTGTATAGATGGAATATTTTATTTTGTCTGCGGCAGCTCTGCCCCAGTTAGAGTTGAGTGTGAAGTTGGCACAGCTGCTTGGCTTCTGAGGACCCTGGTGGCACAGGTTGCAAGGACACGGACTGCCTCCATTCCAGGAGTTATGGCCCTATCTGAGTCTTTTTTGCATCTCTTTTTTAGCTGGCGATCTTTCTTTGTAGTTCCACCCCTTCGGGTACTTAGAAGGCTCCCTTCCTGGAGTCCTTCTCTGTTGTTCGGTATTCGGGCACATAGAGGGAACCCCCTGGCTGGAGTCCTACTTTGTAGATCAGTACATCAGGCACGTAAAGGGGCACCCTGGATAGGGTCCTACTTGTAGATTCACACATCAGGCACATAAAAGGGCACCTTGGGTGGGGGCCTATTCTATAGTTCAGTGCACCAGGCATTTGATGGACCAGCCTCTCTATTGTTCAGCTGCCTACACTGGTATGTGAGGGGAGAGAGGCTATGGTGAAGGCCCTGCCCCTATGAATGAGAGCAGTACAGCCTTACTTCCATGCCTGCCCAGCTTTCCTCCATAGGCATTTTGCAACACAATCTCCTCCCTCACATCCCCTCGACCTGTCTCTCCACAGTCAACAGCAGCCCTTTTCTGGGATTGCTCCACAATCCCCAAATTCCAACTCCTAGCCACTATGCCTTCCACGGGACCTGTGTACCTGTCCAGAATATGTATGGCTGTAGAAACGACTGTCTGATTCCCATTCCACTTAGGCTGCCACAGATCAGCTGTTTCACTCCCAGCCTTAAATGTTTCTCCTCTCTCTCAGACAATTGCCCTGATATGGGGAATGGACCCCTGCTTCAGTTTCCCCATCCACTGAGGGCAAATCCAGTGCTATTAACACACCTGTTTTGCCCTCTAATTCCTTCATCCTACTGAGTTTTCCGTGGTTCTATATATCCTTTCCTCTGGTCAAGTACTCCTGTCCATTCTCAGCTGGTGTTCTGTGTGCACTTCTGTGTCTGAAGGTGTATTTCTTATGTATCCATGAGAGAGAAACTGCATGCCCACCTATACCTCTACCATCTTGTTCTGGCAGGTAAATGTTAGTTTTTTGAAAAGATCAATAAATTTTAGCTATTGTGACGGAGGGAAAAAAAGAGACAACACAAATGATTACTACCAAAAGAAAAGTGAGGATATTACCATTAACCCTATAGAAATAAATAATGATTATAAGAAAATTCTATTAACAATTTTATGTTAACATATTAAATACCTTAGAAGTAATGGACAAATTCCTAGAAATACACAGAATTGCAAAATTGATTTAAGAAGAATTAGGATTGATAATCACAAAAAATTGCTGAGAACAGTGAAGAAAAACCTTATATAAATGGAAAAAAAATCCCCTTCCATGGATTGCAAGACTATTATTCAGATGGCAATGCTGCTCATGGCCTGAGAAACCTGTATGTTGGTCAAGAAGCAACAGTTAGAACCTTGTATGGAACAAGTAACTTGCTCAGGATTGAGGAAAGACTGTTTATTGTCACCCTATTTATTTAACTTATCCACAGACACAGAATGCATGGTAAATGCCAGGCTGGATAAGTTTCAAGCTGGAATCAAGACTGCCAGAAGAAACATCAACAACCACAGATATGTGTATGATAACCACTCTAGCGGCAGAAAGTGAAGATTAACTAAAGAACCTTTTGATTAGGGTGAAGGAGGAGAGTAAAAAAGCTGACTTAAAACTAAATATTAAAAAAGCTAGGATCATGGCATCTGGCCCCATCGCTTCATGACAAATAGAAGGGGTAAAGGTGAAAGCAGTGACAAATGTCCTCTTCTTGGGCTCTAAAGTCACTATGGATTGTGACTGCAGCCAGGAAATCAGAAGATAATTGCTTCTTGACAGGAAAGCTATGACAGACCTAGACTGTGTTAAAAAGCAAATATATTATTTTGCCAACAAAGTTCCATATAGTCAAGGTGATTGTCTCTCCAGTAGTCATATACAGTTGTGAGAACTGGACCATGAAGAAGTCACAGTGTTGAAGAACTGATGCTTTCAAACTGTGGTGTTAGAGAAGACTCTTGAGAGTCCCTCGGACAACAAGGAGATCAAACCAGTCAATCTTAAAGGAAATCAACCCTGAATACTCATTGGAAGGACTGATGCTGAAGCTGAAGTTCTACTACTTTGGTCACCAACCAAAGAAGTTGGTGATTCATTGGAAAAGACCCTGATGCTGGGAAAGATTAAAGGCAGAAAGGGAAGAGGGCAACAGAGGATGAGATGGCTGGAAGGAATTACTGATACCTTGGACATGAACTTGGGCAAACTCTGGATGGTGTTGAGGAACAGGAAGGCTTGGCATGTTGTAGTGGGACACAACTGGGCAACTGAATAACAACACTACCCAAGACAATCTATAAAGTGAATGCAATCTATAAAAAGTCTGATGGCCTCTTTTTTTTTTTCTCCTAGAAGTGGAATAACTAATCCTTAAATTAGTATGGAATTTCAAGGGGCTCCATTTAGCCAAAACAATATTGAAAATGAAGATCACACTTGGAAAATTCAACTTCTCAATTTTCAAAGTTTCTACAAAACATATAATAATGAAAGCAATAAGTTTGGACATACAGATAGAATAGAATTGATAATTCAGAAATGAACACATTTATCAGTGGAAACTTTATTTAGATGAGATAATGCAATGGGGAAAATATAATCTGTTCAACAAGTAGTTGAAGGAAATAATGCTGGATTCTTACACCAAATATGAAAACTAACACAAATAGGATAAAAAATATAAACATACATTCTAAAATTATAGGGCTTCCTTCATAGCTCAGTCAATAAAGAGTCTGCTTGCAATGCAGGAGAGCCAGGTTCAATTCCTGGGTCAGGAAGATCCCCTGGAGAAGGTAAAGACCCATAGAAGAAAACATAATGGAAATTTTCATGACATTGGATTTCACAATGGTATATTGGATATGACACCAAAAAGAAATATATTGGACCTCATCAAAATTTAAGAGTTTTTATATCAAAGCAAGTATCAAAAAAAAGTATTCCTACATGGATGGGAGATAATATACAAATATCTGATAAGGGTCCAGTACCTAGAATATATGAAAAACTTCTTAAAGTCAATATAAAAAGACAAACAATTCAGTTTTAAAGATGGGTATGAAGTTCATGAATAGACCTATCTCTAAGGAAGATATACATTTGCCAATAAGCACATGAAAAAGGTGCTTATTATTAGTAGTAATTTGAGAAGGAAATTAAAGCCATGGTGATATACCACTTTATATCCACTAGGATGAACATAATTTGGATTAAAAAAAATAGAAAGAATAAAATGAATATTAATGAAAATGTGAAGAAAATAGTGCCTTCCCACTTGGCTGGTGATGATGTGAGCTCTTTCACCCATTGTTGCAGAATATATTTTGGAAGTTTTACATGAAGTAAAACATAGAACTCATTAACCAGAGACCAAAGTGTCAACATCTGTTGGATCATACAAAAAGCAAACAGAAAAACATCTTCTTTTGCTTCACTGACTATGCTAAAGCCTTTGACTATAAAGAAAGTAGTTACTCAGTCTTGTCTGATTCTTTGCGACCCCATGGACTGTAGCCATCAGGCTTCTCCATCCATGGAATTTTCTAGGTAAGAGTACTGGAGTGGGTTGCCATTTCCTTCTCCTGGGGATCTTCCTGAGCCAGAGATTGAACCTGGGTCTCCCGCATTGTGGGCAGATGCTTTACTGTCTGAGCCACCAGGGAATCCCGTGTGATCTCACCTTTGACTGTATGTATCACAACAAACTGTCGAAAATTCTTAAAGAGACAGGAATACCAGACCACCTTACCTCCTTACAAAGAAACCTGTATGCAGATCAAGAAGCAACAGTTAGAACTGGACATGGAACAAAGAACTGGTTCAATATTGGGAAAGACATACATCAAGGCTATATTTGTCACCCTGCTTATTTAACTTTTAGGCAGAGTACATCATGTGACATGCCAGGCTGATGAAGAGCAAGCTAGAAACAAGAAAGCTGGTAGCAATATCAACAACCTCAAATATGCAGGTAATAACATTCTAATGGCAAAAAATGAACAGGAACTAAGGAGCCTTTTGATGAAAGTGAGAGAGGGAATGAAAAAGCTGGCTTAAAACTCAACATTCAAAAAAACAAAGATCATGGCATCCTGTCTCATCACTCTATGGCAAATAGAAGGGGAAAAAGTGGAAACAGTGACAGGTTTTATTTTCTTGGGCTCCAAAATCACTGTGAACTGTGACTGCCATCATGAGTCATAAAAGATGCTTGTTCCTTGGAATAAAAGCTATGACAAACTTAGGGAACATGTTAAAAAGTAGAGACATCTCTTTGCTGATAGAATCAAAGCTATAGTTTTTCCAGTTGTCATGTATGGATGTGAGAGTTGGACCATATAGAAGGCTGAGCACTGAAGAATTGATGCTTTTAGATTGTGGTACTGGAGAAGACTCTTGAGAGTCCCTTGGACAGCAATATCAAACTAGTCAATCTTAAATGAAATCAGTCCTGAATATTCATTGGAAAGACTGATGCTGAAGCTCCAATACTTTGGGCACCTGTTGGGAAGAGCTGACACATTGGAAAAGACCCTGATGCTGGGTAGAATTGAGTGCAGGAAAAGAAGAGGATGTCAGAGGATCAGATGGTTGGATGACATCACCGACTCAATGGACGTAAGTTTGGACAAACTCTGGGAGTGGCTGAGGGACAGGGAAGCCTGGCATGTTGCAGTCCACGGGGTTGCAAAAGAGTTGGACATGACTTAGCAACTGAAGAACAACAACAAATAACTCAGAAATTCTACTCTTAGGTATATACTTTAAGGAATGGAGGGTGAATAATCAAATGTTTCTACATAATTGTTCATAGACGCAATAGCTCCAAGGGCCAAAATTAGGAAACAATACAAATGTCCATCAAGGGATTAACAGATAAAAAAATGATGGCATATACATACAGTGGAATATTATTTATTAATAAAAAGGATGCCATTCTAGTACATGTTGTGTCATGATTAATCCTTGAAAAAAAACATAAGTGAAAGAAGTCAAGCACAAAGTTTATATGTTATATGATTTCAGTTATATGACTTTTTCAGAATAAGTAAATCTGTAAAATAGAAAGCAGATTGGTTGTTATCAAGGCCTGAGAAAAAAGAATGGGATGTGACTGGTTAGTGAATATAGCTTTAAAAAAAATAATGAAAATAGTTTGAGACTAGACAGAGATGGTAATTAAACAACACTGTAAACATACTAAATTCCATGAAACAACACATGTTGAAATAGTTTTAAATGGGCATAAGTTCTAGAAATCTGGTGTACAATATGGTGCCTATGGTTAAGAATACTGTATTGTGCACTCAAATTTTAAGAATGGTACGTCTTATTTTAAGTGTACCTTTTACAATAAAAATGATTGATTTTATGTTAAGTGAATTTCACTTACATTTTTAGAAATCATCTATTTTGCACCCCTCTTTCTGTTCATAACTAGTCCCTATGATATGAATTTGAACATTTGAATGTTTTCCTTGGCTGTCTGAATCCACCACCAGTTGTATTTAGGCAGCTTCTCCATTTTCTTTGTGATTGTGAGAAATATGCCTACTATCTTGCATATGGAAGTGGGGGAAACACCTTCCCCAAACCTCCAGTAGTTTGGGACTGTGTACATAACTGATGTTCATCCAATTGGATGGTCTACCTTGAAGTCTGAATATTGCTATATTGAAGTAAAGATAAAAAGGAATACTGGTATTCAGTTATTATCATAGCTGACACTTGGTGACAGCATCAGTTAATGTTGGCATTCTATACTAGTGAGGACAACATTTAGGTAGGAATATTTCTAGTAAACTATGGTTGTTTTTCTACCTCCTTATTTTAGAATTTCCCTTATTCATAAATTTCTTACAAATTTAGTATTTCTTCCTCTATTCAAATCCAGAAGCCTAAGTTCTTCATAAATTTGTAGTGTAAGTTTGTGTGTATAGGGGGATGTTATGTAAGTATGTGTATAAACATAAACTTCTCAAATTTAGGGTAGCCAAAGTAAGTTTCTGTTGCTTACAACCAAGATCTCTGACAGGTTATGTTCATGATTATTCATAGTTTCTTTATTTGTTTTTCTTTACTACACTCTTAATTCCAGGTAACAAATGTAGTGCCTTACCACTGAGATGGTTGATCTCCCTGAACTTTGGGAAGGAAAAGGTCTTAGTATTTTAAAATTCATGTCTGACCCTTGTTATTTGCTATGAATCTCAGAAGCAAATTCCATGCATGTAATAGTTTTATTTTTAATATTGGTTTGGGCTTTCTTTAGAAGATTTTACACATTTTCAGGTATAATAAAAATATATATTAATACTTTTCAAATCAATATTCTACCACTTGATTTTAGATGATTTTTTAATCATCTTTATCATCCTTTTTGTTTCTTCCAGTTTAGTTGTGGTATTATCTACACAGCACTGTCTAAGTTTAAGGTAGACAGCATAATTATTTGACTTACATACACCATAAAATGATTACCATAATAAATTTATTGACCATGTATCAGCTTGTATAGATGCAAAATAAAAAAGAATTTATTTTTTCTTGTAATGAGAACTATTGGGAGTTATATTCTCTTAACAACTTTCATGGATTATGTGGGGTGCTTAGTGGCTCAGTCATGTCTGATTCTGTGTAATCCCATATACTGTAGTCCACCATGCTCCTCTGTCCATGAAATTTCCTAGGCAAGCATACCAGCTGGGTTGCCATTTTCCTCTCCAGGAGATCTTCCTGACCCAGGGACTGAACCTGCATCTCTAGAGTCTCCTGCATTTGTGGGCAGATTCTTTACCCCTGTGCCACCTGGGAAGCTCTACTTTCACGCATAAATACCCAATATTCTTAACATACTGAAGAATGAATAAGATTCTCACTCATCACTAGTATTTTTGATGGAATGGAATTTAAGTTCATTTTTTAAAATGTGTGGTATTTTATAATAAAATCTGTAAAAACTGATCCCTGTTGAAAACACTGAATTGGCATTCATGTACTACCATATTGCAGAGTATGTCACATAAGACACATTATGTATCACATTGCCAGCAAGCTGACATCTGGTTCATAACTTTTACTGTTGGTTAGGCAGCAGCAGTATTCTCTTGGTAAAGCATAAATGCATTAAATCAGATACTAAAGAAATATTGATCTTAAATTCCAAAGGAGGAACACTCAAATGTCAAAGCTATTTTATGTGTCATTGATTTCTAATTATGTATTTTAAGAAATTAACTGTTTTTATAACAGTAAGTTCAAGTAGAAAACTAACAGACTTAAACTGAAATATGTTAAATAACTTTTCAACTGTAAAAATATTATTGCCAGATGCTTTCTTCCCTTGCAAGCACTGATGGATTTTAGGATTGGTACAATGTTTAGGAACTAGGGGAAAAAAGTTAGAAAATTATAGAATCACATGTTTTGATTATTAATTATAAGAAAACCATTGTTCTTAATTGTAGTATATGAATTGACAATCAACGTAATGAAACTTGCAAAACAGAGTAGACATTTATGTTCCTTTTTGTCTTCTTCTAATATCCTACTCCTACCTATTGCAATATATCTAGGTTCTTATATTCCAATAACAGGAACAAGCAGATCTTGTGGGTGAAAATTTTCAGATTATCTATATTAAATTATGCCTACAATTGGTGTTTTGGGAGCATCTCAGAAGAAGCATATTGACTTTAAGTATGCATAGAACTGATTACATGTAAATAACAGAACAAATATCAAAAGCAACTTGAGAGTAAATTAATCTAAACTCTTCTGAAATTAACTATACTACTTTCTATCTAAACTCTTTGAATTCAGAGATTATTTTCACTTTAGCATCAATGTTTAATAAAGATGTTTCCATAAATATATCTTAACCAAGCAATTTAAGGCAAAGTAACAGATTTTTATTGGTGGTAGTGGTACTGCTGCTGGGATTTTTTTCATTTCTCCATTACTTATGCATGTAGTTACTTGTTCATATGATTAAAAAATGATTCATGTTTCTAGTGATACTGTGTATGAAAGTGATAATTCATTATACTAATAGTATATGTTGGCTTGGAAGAATAGCACTTTGTTTCCTCTTGAAAGTCTATGAATCACACTGGGACAGGAACTACTGAGTACACAGGTTAATTTATCAGTTGTTCAGATAATAGCATACATTGGCTCAAATTTCAAGTTTGTTCAGTTTTTTATAAGTTATAATTTATCATAAGCACACAAAATACATTCTAGGAATATTACAATATTCATGGACAAGAAAGAAAATCAGATTTTTCTTAATGTGTTTTTCTTAAATTGTGGACACATTTGTTTGGCTTATTGCTTTGGTTTGTGGACAGATGTTACTGGATAAGTAATATACTTAGGACTTAAAGGATATGACTTAAAGGAGGGCACTGGAGTAATCTGAATTCAGATTTCAACTCTCCAAGTAGTAGTGACTGAAGTAAGTTCCCCAGTTAATACCTACAGATTTAGTATATCTTTATTTATGGCAATGGTCACTTATATAGAAACTTTGGAGTATTATAAAAATGCAGACTCTTGGACTGAGCTATTCTAATTCATCATTATCTCTGGTGAGTGGATCTGGTACTACATTTTAATTAGCACCGCAGTTGAATCTTATACACATTAAAATTTGACAATTATTTACCTAAAGATTTTGTATTTGCATGATATATGATGAATACATATCTATTCATTCAGCTCATGTCAAACTCTCTATCACTCAGATCTGGAACAAATGCTTTCTCTGGAATTACTGTCATTTATATATACATACTTACAGACATAAATGTTTAAAATTTATTACTTTATGGAAAATCAAGAATTTAGAAATTGTAGAACCACAAGGAGTGTGACCTGTTAGCTGTCCAATTGCCAGTACTCCATAAAATATGGTAAAGATCAGTAAGAGTTAACAACAATATCCAAATAGATCAAAGCAAGCAGTAATACTCAGAACTAAATGCTGTGATTCACTATTTATAGTCAAAACTAGGGTGATATGAAACAACATTAAGTAAAACAGAACCCAGGACATAGTTCTTGTCCTCTGATTATGGAGGATAGAATGATATATGACATTGTTACAGCATTTTGAAACCTATAATTCATGACCTTGAATGTGAGTCTGAATGAACTCCGGGAGATGGTGATGGACAGGGAGGCCTGGCGCGCTGCGATTCATGGGGTCTCAAAGAGTTGGACACAACTGAGCGATTGAACTGAACTGATATCTCTGTGTTATAGAAGAAATGATTTTTTTCAAAAAATTAGAGTAAGAATACAAAGATTGCTTAAATAAAGAAGCACATTAAATTAAAGAAAACCTCACTTATTCAACTTTGGAAATATTCCTGATTTGATGGTTCTCAACACTTTGCATTTCATCTCTTCCTTGATTTGTCAATTTTAACCTGAGTCTGTTGATTATCCACTACAAAACTGAAAAATTTCTGTTACCCATATTGTTTGAAACCATTGATCCTCCCATTTTGGGAAACATGTTTAATACTTCCATTTGTTAGTTTTATAGTTTTAAATAATACTCTTAAATTTATTTTTCTGATACTTCAACTTTACAGTATAAATTGGTTTTTGCTCTATATCTAAATAAGAAGATGGCATCATACTTTTGTCTTAGACTCTAAATTATATAACATGGAAATATTTTTATAAAATTACTATATTATTGGTGTTGATATAGGTTTTATATTTGAAACTTAGAAGCCTATACATTATTCAGCAAAATTTATTGCTTTTAGGTAAACAGAAGTCAATTGAGCTATCTCTGGAGCTATCTTTTGAAAATGGTAGTTTCATCATTATTTTTATGCCTCTGTTTTATCTGTTCATTTTCTTACGATCTGTTAAATATTTTATTTAAGCAACACTGTGTTAACTTCCAAGGAATTTATTTTGCTTTTAGCTGAGATTTTTTCATTGCAAATCTTTTTATTGTATTTGATATGATATAGTTTCAATTTTCAGAAATTTTTATTAGAAAAAATTCAACTTTCTTTTCCTATACTGTATTTCTTTGCTTCTGAGCCAGTTGATCTTTTAGCTCATTTTGATCTCTGCTATGTGGTGCTGATTGTTTTCAAAAGTTTAGTGGTATCTACTTGTTCCTTTAGGTTTAAGAATGAAATGTACTTTTTAATATGGAAGTATTGACATTCTGTCAGCTGAGATTTGTATAGGTCTTATGCCAAAATATAGACATTCTATACAAGTTCTTTGCAAGTAGATAGTAAATATAAAACAATAAATTGCTTATTACTAAATCATACCATGAGTCAACTGGCACATGTTACAACCTCTGTTAGATCTTTTATATTATTTCCCAAGGATTGCAATAATTGTTCTTTATTTAACAGCTTTAAAATCCTCAAAATACGTCTCTGAATGTGTTAACACTAGTACCCTCAGTGTAAATGTAAGGAAACAAGAATTATAAAATTTAATAACTTGTCCAAGTTCAGTTATGCAGTACATGTTGGATCCAGTTTTGTATCTTGACAATCAGATGCAAGTTCAGTTCAGTTCAGTCGCTCAGTTGTGTCCGACTCTTTGTGACCACATGAATCACAGCACGCCAGGCCTCCCTATGCATCACCAATTCCCGGAGTTTACTCAGACTCCCATCCATCCACACAGTGATACCATCCAGCCA
>SJYC01063465.1:0-25807 GCA_006408675.1 Madoqua kirkii
CAGGGTGACAATATACAGCCTTGATGTACTTCTTTTCCTATTTGGAACCAGTCTGTTGTTCCATGTCCAGTTCTAACTGTTGCTTCCTGACCCACATACAGATTTCTCAAGAGGCAGGTGAAGTGGTCTGGTATTCCCATCTATTTCAAAATGTTCCAAAGTTTATTATGATCCACACAGTCAAAGGCTTTGGCATAGTCAATAAATTAGAAATAGATTTTTTTTCTGGAACTCTCTTGCTTTTTCCATAGTCCAGTGGATGTTGGCAATTTGATCTCTGGTTCCTCTGCCTTTTCTAAAACCAGCTTGAACATTAGGAAGTTCACGGTTCATGTATTGCTGAAGCCTGGCTTGGAGAATTTTGAGCATTACTTTACTAGCATGTGAGATGAGTGCAATTGTGCGGTAGTTTGAGCATTTTTTGGCATTGCCTTTCTTTGGGTTTGGAATGAAAACGAACCTTTCCCAGTCCTGTGGCCACTGCTGAGTTTTGCAAATGTGTTGGCATATTGAGTGCTGCACTTTCACAGCATCATCTTTCAGGATTTGAAATAACTCCACTGGAATTTCATCACCTCCACTAGCTTTGTTCGTAGTGATGCTTTCTAAGGCCTACTTGATTTCACATTCCAGGATGTCTGGGTCTAGATGAGTGATCACACCATTGTGATTATCCGGGTCATGAAGATCCTTTTTGTACAGTTCTTCTGTGTATTCTTGCCATCTCTTCTTAGTATCTTCTGCTTCTGTTAGGTCCATCCAGACCATTTCTATCCTTTATCAAGCCCATCTTTGCATGAAATATTCCCTTGATATCTCTAATCTTTTGGAAGAGATCTCTAGTCTTTCCCATTCTGTTGTTTTCCTCTATCTTTGCACTGATGGCTGAAGAAGGCTTTCTCATCTCTCCTTGCTATTCTTTGTAACTCTGCATTCAGATGCTTATATCTTTCTTTTTCTCCTTTGTTTTTCGCCTCTCTTCTTTTCACGGCTATTAGTAAGTCTTCCCGAGACACCATTTTGCTTTTTTGCATTTCTTTTCCATGAGGATGATCTTGATCCCTGTCTGCTGTACAATGTCATGAACCTCATTCCATAGTTCATCAGGTACTCTATCAGATCTAGGCCCTTAAATAATATCATACTTTAGTCTGTATATATACTCATTCTAATAACTAGAACTTATACTGAGAATTTTTGATTTTTAATTTCATAAGTTATGTAATTTCTCATTTTCTTCTTCTCTGTCCAAAAGCACCTTTTCCCAAATGCTTTATTTGAAGATAATCTAGACTCTTCTTATTGTATGAATAAAATAGGTTCTCATTTCTTTGTTAAAATATTCACATTTTTTTCTTCTGTTATCAGTTTCCTATATTAACTCTTTTTTCTTCAAAGTCAGAGAGCCAATTTGTTTTTCTTGAAGATTCTCTTTCAAGTGTCTGTGGAATATTAGGTGAAAATTCATATTAATGAATGAAAATTAGATGAATCAGAGAATATATTTTAATATAGTTCCTTTGCTGTGTTTATATGTTTTTCCTAAAGTTATCCATATTAATTTTTTTCTTGCTGCTCTAATTAATTGGCACAGTTTTTACTACTCAAAAGAACACAAATTTAATCTTTAGTTCCAGAAGCAATTGTACGAACTCACTTAGTGTAGCTTGTGTGATAAGTTCTTCTGGAATCTGTTTATCTAAATAGTAGAAAGTATGGATTTTTGTTTTTACCCAAGATTAGAAGATTATAAAAAGAAAAATGATGGGAAGAGGACAATAACAGCATTGGATTTATTATGTTTGATATGCCTAATAAACCATCTGATTAAGATTTGCATGGAGTAGTAACCATGTTGTTTAAACTTTAATTAAATGAAATCTACCTCAGGGGAAAGTAAAGAGAAAAGAAACCAGGAGTCAGGATGAAGTATATTAAATGATGGGTAATGGCCATACAGGGCTTCTCTGATAGCTCAGCTGGTAAAGAATCTGCATGCAATGCAGGAGACCCTGTTTTGATTCCTAGGTCGGGAAGATCTGCTGGAGGAGGGCATGGCAACCCTCTCCAGTATTCTTGCCTGGAAAATCCCCATGGAAAGAGGAATCTGGCGGGCTACAGTTCATGGGGTCACAAAGGCTAGGACAGGACTGAGTGACTTTCACTTTCACCTTAAGTGATCATACAAGTGAATTTCTAAGAAGGGTATCCTATTCAGAAGAATAATGTAACAAAGTTCTGGACAGTAAATTACAAAAGGTTTGATAAGGAAAATAAGACTTATTATACTTTTTTTAAAATAAAATGATATTGGAAAGAAATACCATTTAAGGAATGACATTTAAGCAGTTTAAATTCTTTTTCTTATTAGGATTGAAATGTCACTAATGTATTTGTAGCTATACTATCTGATGAAAAATTATTAGATTTATCTTAAATATTAAAGGTAGTAGGATGATAAATATTGCCTTTAATGAGAGCTCTTCTATCAAAGACAAACTTCTTATTTAAATGAACTGAAAGGTGGCTCTGATATGTACTATCATTACAAAGTAAGTGTCTTTGTAAAATGTGAATTTGACAATATATTAAGACAACCTATTAAGCAGTGAAAATATCTATATCCCTCTCTCATCTATTTGATCTCGGTCTAATCAATAAAGTGATTTATATCTTTCAAACTTTAGTTTCCTTTAATAATTTGAGACTAAAGCTCCACAAGAGAGGTTTATTTAATTTCTTTTCAGTGATCATTTAAAGAGTGTCAGAGACCTAGAAGGGCATATGGGGATTGATAGTACTTAGCCTTTGCCATGTTGCTTTTTCCACTAAATAGGGAAAATTGGATTTTGATATAGCAAGTCAGCTAACCAAAATGGTTAGCTATATTTTTAGTCAAGTAACCAGCAAAATGTTAAGTATACTATCCATTATCATAACGTTCATTTTTCCATTGTACTGTAATGTTCCTGGCCTTGGCATATTTCTTAAGAGTGGCCACAGGGAAATTCTTTGTGTTTGGCAGAAGTCAAGAATTTATGATATGCCTCTTAGCAATACTAAGGCAAATAGTAAAAACTGTTATCCTTAGTGTAGTTCTATAAGGCTAACTCTTGAAACTTATATCTGACTTGAGAGTCTGCTTTACAGTGCAATACTGCTTTTATGCTACATTTTGACTTTGAAAAATGTCTGCCCAACACAGATGAAGAAAGATCCAGGATTTCTCTGTGTGAAGGGTTTTAAAAGAAGTCATAAATATGGGTATGAATTACCATAATCTTGTTAAGCCAGACTGAATTATGAGATATGAATATCAGCTTCCATTACAATACTGACCTTGAATAAAATCAGTTGCCATTGTTTAGCAGTGAAAAGGCTATGAGTAAAAGTGAGAAATTTAACACAATGTAAAATGAATACTTGAACAATGAGTATCTCAGCAAAATGAAAGCATAAAATTTTGATGAATATTCACAAGAACAGCAAATATACCCATGAATATAATGATTCATTATTTTTGATTAGCAATATATCTTCAGAATTTTATTGAAGCCTTGACTTTGGTTCTAAGAGTTAATTAGATATATAGAATTTTGGAACTGGAAAGACTATCATGGATGAAAAAATACTGCCTAGATTTAATTTTCTTTAATTTTAATTAATTTTATTGGCATACATTTGATTTATGATGTTGTGTTAGTTTCAGGTGTACAGCAAAGTGAATCAGTTGTATATAAACATTAGTTCAGTTCAGTTGCTCAGTCATGTCCAACTCTGTGACCCCATGGACTGCAGCACTCCAGGCTTCCTGCTTATCACCAATTCCCGGAGCTTACTCAAAGTCATCGTCCTTCAAGTCGGTGATGCCATCCAACTATCTCATTCTCGGTCATCCTCTTCTCCTGCCTTCAGTCTTTCCCAGAATTAGGGTCTTTTCCCATGAGTCAGTTCTTTGCATCAGGTGGCCAAAGTATTAGAGTTTCAGTTTCAGCATCAGTCCTTCCAATGAAGATTCAGGACTGATTTCCTTTAGGATGACTGGTTGGATCTCCTTGTATTCCAAGGGATTCTCAAGAGTCTTCTTCAACACCACAGTTTAAAAGCATCAATTCTTTGGCACTCAGCTTTCTTAATAGTCCAAATCTCACATTCATATATGATTACTGGAAAAACTATAGCTTTGACTATACAGACCTTTATTGGCAAAGTAATATCTCTGCTTTTTAATATGCTGTCTAGGTTAATCATAACTTTTCTTCCAACGAGCAATCGCCTTTTAATTTCATGGCTTCAGTCACCATCTGCAGTGATTTTGAAGCCCCAAAATAAAGTCTCTCACTGTTTCTATTGTTTCTCTGTCTATTTGTCATGAAGTGATAGGACCAGATGCCATGATCTTAGTTTTCTGATAGTTTTAAGCCAACTTTTTCACTCTCCTCTTTCAATGTCATCAAGAGGCTCTTTAGTTCCTCTTCACTTTCTGCCATAAGGGTGGTGTCATCTGCGCATCTGAGGTTATTGATCTTTCTCCCGGCAATCTTGATTCCAGCTTGTGTTTCATCCAGCCTGGTGTTTCTCATGATGTACTCTGCATATAAGTTAAATAAGCAGCGTGATGATATACATTCTTGATATACTCCTTTCCCAGTTTGTTGTTCCATATCCAGTTCTAACTGTTGCTTCTTCATCTGAATACAGATTTCTCAGGAGACAGGTTAAGTGGTCTGGTATTCCCATCTGTTGAAGAATTTTCCAGTTTGTTGTGATCTATACAGTCAAAGACTTTGGCATAGTCAATAAAGCAGAAGTAGATGTTTTTCTGGAACTCTCTTGCTTTTCTGATGACTTAGAGGATGCTGACAATTTGATCTCTGGTTCCTCTGCCTTTTCTAAAACCAGCTTGAACATCTGGAAGTTGACGGTTCAAATACTGTTGAAGCCAGGCTTGGAGAATTTTGAGCAATGCTTTGCTAGCTTGTGAGACAAGTGCAATTGTACCATAGTTTGAACATTCTTTGTCATTGCCTTTCTTTGGGATTGGAATGAAAACTGAACTTTTCTAGTCCTGTGGCCAGGGCCATATTTTCCAAATTTTCTGGTAACTGAGTGCAGCACAGCATCATCTTTTAGGATTTGAAATAGCTTAACCTGAATTCCATCACCTCCACTAGCTTTGTTCATAATAATTATACCTAAGGCCCACTTGACTTCACATTCTAGGATGTTTGACTCTAGTGAATGATCACACCATCATGGTTTTCTGGTTCATAAAGATTTTTTTTTTTTTGTATACTTTTTCTGTGTACTCTTGCCATCTCTTATCTTCTGCTTCTTGAGGTCCATACAATTTCTATCCTTTATTGTGTAGATCTTTCCATGTAACATTCCCTTGGTATCTCTGATTTTTTTGAGGAGATCTCTAATCTTTTCCATTTTATTTTCTTCCTCTACTTCTTTGCATTGATCACTGAGGAAGGCTTTCTTATCTCTCCTTGCTATTCTTTGGAACTCTGCATTCAAGGAGTATATCTTTCTTTTTCTCCTTTGCCTTTAGCTTCTCTTCTTTTCACAGCTATTTGTAAAGCCTCTTCAGACAGCCATTTTGCTTTTTTGAATTTCTTTTTGTCGAGAATTACCTTGGTCCTTGTCTCATGTACAATATCACAAAACTCCATCCATAGTTCTTCACGTACTCTATCAGATCTAGTCCCTTGAATCTCTTTGTCACCTCCACCGTACAATCATAATGGATTTAATTTAGGTCATACCTGAATGGTCTATCGTTTTCCCTGCTTTTTTCAATTTAAGTCTGAATTATGCAACAATTTGTTCATGATCTGAGCCACATCATCTCCCAGTCTTGTTTTTGATGACTATATAGAGCTTCTCCATCTTTAGCTGTAAAGAATATGATCAATCTGATTTCATTATTGACTATCTGGTGATGTCCATGTGTAGAGTCCTCTCTTGTGTTATTTGAAGAGGGTGTTTTCTATGACCAGTGCATTCTCAGCAAAACTCTGTTATCTTTGCTCTGCTTCATTTTGTACTCCAAGACCAAGTTTGTCTGTTACTCCGGGTATCTCTGGATTCTTACTTTTGCATTCAAGTCCTCTTTAATGAAAAATACATCTTTTTTAGGTATTAGTTCTTGAAGGTCTTATATGTCTTCATAGAACCGTTAAACTTCAGCTTCTTCAGCATTACTGGTGTGGGCATAGACTTGGATTACTGTGATATTGAATGTTTTGCCTTAGAAATGAATGACATTCTGTCATTTTTGAGATTGCAGCTGTATACATATGTTGATCTTCTTTTAGATTTTTTCCCACATAGACCATTACAGGTTATTGAATTAATTTCCCTGTGCTATACAGTATGTCATTATCAGTTATATATTTTACATACAGTAGTGTGATGTTGTCTGTCAGTCCCTGTCTCTGAACTTATCCCTTCCCTCACTTACACCCTGGTAAGCATAATAATTAGTCACTCAATTATGTCCAACCCTTTGCAACCAACCCCATGAATTGTAGCTCACCAGACTCTTCTGTGCATGGAATTCTCCAGGTAAGGATACTGGAATGGGCAGCCATTCCCTTCTCTAGGGGAACTTCTCCACCCAGGGATTGAACTCGAGTTTCCTTCGTTTTAGGGAGATTCTCTACCATCTGAGCCACCAGGTAACCAAAAGTTTGTTTTCTAATTCTATACCTCTATTTTACACCATGAGAAACGCTGGGCTGGAAGAAGCACAAACTGGAATCAAGATTACCAGGAGAAATATCAATAACCTCAGATATGCAGATGACACCACCCTTATGGCAGAGAGTGAAAAGGAACTAAAAAGCCTATAAATGAAAATGAAAGAAGAGAGTGAAAAAGTTGGCTTACAGCTCAACATTCAGAAAATGAAGATCACGGCATCCGGTCCCATCACTTCATGGGAAATAGATGGGGAAACAGTGGAAACAGTGTCAGACTTTATTTTGGGGGGCTCCAAAATCATTGCAGATGGTGATTGCAGCCATGAAATTAAAAGACACTTAACTCCTTGCTGCCTCACTGGTGGCTCAGAGGTTAAAGCTTCTGCCTGCAATGTGGGATACCTGGGTTTGATCTCTGGGTTGAGAAGATCCCCTGGAGAAGGAAATGGCAATGCACTCCAGTATTCTTGCCTGGAGAATCCCATGGATGGAGGAGCCTAATAGGCTGCAATCCATGTGGTTGCAAAGAGTCAGACACGACTGAGTAACTTCACTTTCACTACTCCTTGGAAGGAAAGTTATGACCAACCTAAATAGCATATTCAAAAGCAGAGATGTTACTTTGCCAACAAAGGACTGTCTAGTCAAGGCTATGGTTTTTCCAGTGGTCATGTATGGATGTGAAAGTTGTACTGTAAAGAAAGCTGAGCAGAGAATAATTAATGCTTTTGAACTGTGGTGTTGGAGAAGACTCTTGAGAGTCCCTTGGACTGTGAGGAGATCCAACCAGTCCATTCTAAAGTAAACCAGTTTTGGGTGTTCATTGGAAGGACTGATGCTGAAGCTGAAACTCCAATACTTTGGCCACCTCATGCAAAGAGTTAACTCACTGGAAAAAAACCCTGATGTTGGGAGGGATTGGAAGCAGGAGGAGAAGGGGACAACAGAGAATGAGATAGTTGGATGGCATCACCAATTTAATAGACATGAGTTTGAGTGAACTCCAGGAGTTGATGATGATCAAGGAGGCCTGGTGTGCTGTGATTCATGGGGTCACAAAGAGTCAGATACGACTGAGCAATGAACTGAACTGAACTGATACTTCTATTTCTGTTTTGTAGATAAGTTCATTCGTGCTTTTTTTTTAGGTTCCACATATAAACAATATAATATATTTATCTTTCTCTGCATGACTTTACTCGGTATGACAGTCTCTAAGTCGATTCATTTTTCTGTTAATGGAATTATGCCATTTTTATTGCTGAGTAATATTCCATTGTATATATGTACCTTATCTTTTTTATGCATTCCTCTGTTGATATTTATGTTGCTTCCTTGTCCTGGCTATTGTATATAGTGCTTCAGTAAACATTGGCATGTTGTATATTTTCAAATTATTTTATCCAGATATATGTCCAGGAGCAGGATTGCTGGATCATAATGTAGCTTTACTTTTAGCTTTTTAAGGAACCTACACAGAGGTCTCTATGGTGGCTGTAAGTATTTGTACACAACAATGTAGGAGGGTTCCCTTTTCTTCACATCCTCTCCGGTACTTATTGTCTGTATATTTTTGCATGACAGCCATTTTGACCCATATGAGGTGACACTTCATTATAGTTTTGATTTGCATTTCTCTAATAATTAGCAATATAGAGTCTTTTCATATACTTTTTGAGCAATCTATATGTGTTCTTTAGAGAAATGCCTATTTAAATCTTTCATCTATTTTCCCCCCCACTGTGTTTTTGTTGTTGTTGTTGTTATTGAAATGCGTGAGCTCTTGTATGTTTTGTTTTGTTGGTTCCTTTGAAAATATTTTCTCCCCTACTGAGAGTTGCCATTTTGTTTTGTTTATGATGTTCTTTGCTGTGCAAATGTTTTTGTAACTTTAATTAGGTCCCATGTATTTAGTTTTGTTTTTAATTTCATTACTCTAAATGGTAGATCAAAAAAAATCTTGCTGTGATATTTCGAAGAGTCTTCTGCCTATGTTTTTTTCTATGAGTTTTATAGTGTCTGGCCTTCCTTTTAAGTATATAATCCATTGTGATTACAGCAAAAGAGACACAGATGTATAGACCAGTCCATTCTTTTATATGTAGATTTCCAGTTTTCTCAGAATCACTTATTGAAGAGACAGTCATTTTTCTTTTGTATATCTTTGCATTATTTGTCATATATTAAATGACCATAAATTCTTGGTTTACCTCTGGACTTTCTATCCTATTCCATTAATCTGTATTTCTGTTTTGGTGGCAGTACCATACTGTTTTGATTACTGTAGCTTTGTCAGATAGAATAAATCCAGGGAATCTAATTCCCCTGGCTCCATTATCTTTTTAAAAATCAAAATTATATTGGTTACTCATGGTCTTTCATGTTTCCATTCAAATTGTAATATTTGTGTTCTAATACTGTGAAAAATGCTATTCATTCTTTGATTGGGATTACATTGAATCTGTAGATTGTTCTGGGCAATATAGTCATTTTCAAAATACTGATTCTTCCAATCCAAGAAGATGGGATAAACTCTCCATATATTTGGGTTATCTTCAGTTTGTTTCATCAGTATTATAGTTTTATGAGCTCAGACATTTTGCCTCCTTAGGCAGGTTTATGTTTCCTTTATGTCCTCTTTCTGGAGACTTTTTTTTTTTTATCGTATATGAGTGTTGAATTTTTTCAAAAGCGTTAGCTGTATCTACTGAGAAGATCATATGATTAATGTTTTTCAATTTGTTAATATGGTGTATCACATTGATTTGTGAATACTGAAGAATCCTTATATATCTGGGATAAATTCCACTAGATCATGGTGTATTGTTCTTTTAATGTATTGTTAGATATAGTCTGTTAACATTTTGTTGAGGATCTTTGTGTCTGTATTCACAAATGAGTAGCATCAGTGGTATAAGAAAGGGTATAATATTAACCTTATTTGGCATATAGTTTTCTTTCTTTATGATATCTTTGTCTGGTTTAGGTATCAGGGCAATAATGGCCTTGTAAATGAGCTTGGAGATGCCCCTTCCTCTGCAACTTTTTTCAAGAGTTCCAGAAGTGTGGGTGTTAACTCTAAATGTTTGATAGATTCTGGTTCTGGACTTTTGTTTGTTGGAAGATTCTTAATCACAGTTCCAATTTCAGTACTTGTGATTGGTCTGTTTCTATTTTCAATTTCTTCCTGGTTCAGTTTTTGAAGGTTACACCCTTCTAAACATTTGTCCATTTCTACTAGGTGGTTCATTTTATTGGTGTATTGCTGCTTATAGTAATCTCCTATGATTCTTTGTATTTCTATGGTGCCCATTGTTTCTTCTTTTCCTTTTCTAAGCTTATTAATTTGAGACCTCTTCTGTTTTTTTCAATTGATGAGTCTGGCTAAAAGCTTATCAATTTTGTTAATCTTCCCAAAGAACCGCTGTTAGACTCATTGATCTTTACTATTATTTTGTTCATTTCTGTTTATTTGTGTTGTGGTCTTTATGATTTATTTCCTTGTTAATTTTGATGTTGTTTGTTATTTTTTGTAATTTACTTATTTCAAAATGGAGAATAATTGCTTTACGATGTTCTGCTGATTTCTGCCATACATCATTATGAATTGGCCATAGTTATATATGCACCCTCCCTCTGAAAATTACCTGTCACCTGCCACCCCATCCCACCCCTGTAGGTTATCACAGAGTTCTGGGCTGAACTCCCTGTGTCATACAGAAAATTCTCACTGGCTATATGTTTTATATATGGTTGTGTATATTTCAATGCTATTCTCTCAAATTATCTCATCCTTTCCTTCCGGTGCCATCACATAACACAAGTCTGTTCTCTATGTCTGTGTTTCTATTGCTGTCATGAAAATAGATTAATCAGCACTGCCATTTTAGAATTCCAAATACATGCATTAATATGCAATATTTGTTTTTCTCTTCTCTCTGTATGTCAGGCTCTAGGATCATTCATGTCACTAGAACTGACTCAAACTTGTTCCTTTTTATGGCTAAGTAATATTTCAACCATAAGTAATACCACAGCTTTGTCTAACTCAGTGAAACTAAGCCATGCCCAGACGACAAACCAAGATGGGCTGGTCATGGTGGAGAGGTCTGACAGAATGTGGTCCACTGGTGAAGGGAATGGCAAACCACGTCAGTACTCTTGTCTTAAAAACCCCATAAACAGTATGAAAAGGCAAAATAGTAGGATACTGAAAGAGGAACTTCCCAGGTCAGTAGGCGCACAGTATGCTATTGGAGATCAGCAGAGAAATAACTCCAGAAAGAATGAAGGGATGAAACTAAAGCAAAAGCAATACCCAGCTGTGGATGTGACTGGTGATAGAAGCAAGTTCTGGTGCAATAAAGGGCAATATTACATAGGAACCTGGAATGTCAGGTCCATGAATCAAGGCAAATTGAGAGTGGTCAAACAGGAGATGGCAAGAATGAAGTTGACATTTTGGAATCAGCAAACTAAAATGGACTAGAATTGGTGAATTTAACTCAGATGACTATTATATCTATTACTGCAGGCAGGAATCCCTTAGAAGAAATGGAGTAGCCATCATGGTCAACCAAATAGCCCAAAATGCAGTGCTTGGATGCACTCTCAAAAAC
Source organism: Madoqua kirkii (assembly GCA_006408675.1). Lineage (NCBI taxonomy): Eukaryota > Metazoa > Chordata > Mammalia > Artiodactyla > Bovidae > Madoqua > Madoqua kirkii. The sequence goes on from SJYC01063465.1 coordinate 11,330, forward strand.
AACAGAATGATCTCTTTTCCTTTCTAAGGCAAACCATTCAATATCACAGTAATCCGAGCCTATGCCTCAACTAGTAATGCTGAAGAAGCTGAAGTTGAACAGTTCTATGAAGACCCACAAGACCTTTTAGAACTAACACCTCAAAAAGATGTTCTTTTCATTATAGGGGACTGGAATGCTAAAAGGAAGTCAAGAAACACCTGGAGTAACAGGCAAATTTGGCCTTGGAATGCAGAATGAAGCAGGGCAAATACTAACAGAGTTTGGCCAAAAAAATGCACTGGTCATAGCAAACACCCTCCACCAACAACACAAGAGAAGATGACTCAACACATGGACATCATCAGATGGTCAACATTGAAATCAGATTTGTTATATTCTTTGCAGGAAAAGATGGAGAAGCTCTATAGAGTCAACAACAACAACAAAAAGACCAGGAGCCAACTGGGGCTCAGATCATGAACTCCTTATTGCCAAATTCAGACTTTAATTGAAGAAAATAGGGAAACCCACTAGACCATTCAGGTATGACCATAATCAAATCCCTTATGATTATACAGTGGAAGTGAGAAATAGATTTAGGGCCTAGATCTGATACATAGAGTGCCTGATGAACTACGGAATAAGGTTCATGACCTTGTACAGGAGACAGGGATCAAGACCATCCTCATGGAAAAGAAATGCAAAAAAACAAAATAGCTGTCTGGGGAGGCCTTTCAAATAGCTGTGAAAAGAAGAGGAGGGAAAAGCAAAGGAGAAAAGGAAAGATAAGCATCTGAATGCAGAGTTCCAAAGAATAGCAAGGAGAGATAAGAAAGCCTTCTTTCAGCAATCAATGCAAAGAAATAGAGGAAAACAACAGAATGGGAAAGACTAGAGATCTCTTCAAGAAAATTAGAGATACCAAGGGAACATTTCATGCAAAGATGAGCTCAATAAAGGACAGAAATGGTATGGACCTAACAGAAGCAGAAGAGATTAAGAAAAGTTGGCAAGAATACACAGAAGAACTGTATAAAAAAGATCTTTATGACCCAGATAATCAGGATGGTGTGATCACTCATCTAGAGTCAAACATCCTGGAATGTGAAGTCAAGTGGGCCTTAGAAAGCATCACTACGAACAAAGCTAGTGGAGGTGATGGAATTCCAGTAGAGCTATTTCAAATCCTGAAAGATGATGCTGTGAAAGTGCTGCGCTCAATATGCTAGCAAATTTGGAAGTCAGCAGTGGCCACAGGATGGGAAAAGGTCAGATTTCATTCCAATCCCAAAGAAAGGCAATGCCAAAGAATGCTCAAACTACCACACAATTGCACTCATCTCACATGCTAGTAAAGTAATGCTCAAAATTCTCCAAGCCAGGCTTCAGCAATACATGAACCATGAACTCCCTGATGTTAAAGCTGGTTTTAGAAAAGGCAGAGGAACCAGAGATCAAATTGCCAACATCCACTGGATCATGGAAAAGGCAGGAGAGTTCAGAAAAACATATATTTCTGCTTTATTGACTATGCCAAAACCTTTGACTGTGTGGATCACAGTAAACTGTGGAAAATTCTGAGAGAGATGGGAATACCAGACCACCTGACCTGCCTCTTGAGAAATCTGTATGCAGGTCAGAAAGCAACAGTTAGAACTGGACATGTAACAACAGAATGGTTCCAAATAGGAAAATGAGTATATCGAGGCAGTATATTGTCACCCTGCTTATTTAACTTTTATGCAGAACACATTGTAATCAATGCTGGACTGGAAGAAACACAAGCTGGAATCAAGATTGCCAGGAGAAATAGCAATAACATAAGATATGCAGATGACACTACTCTTATGGCAGAAAGTGAAGAACTAAAAAGCCTCTGAATGAAAGTGAAAGAAGAGAGTGAAAAAGTTGGCTTAAATTTCAACATTCAGAAAATGAAGATCATGGCATCTGGTCCCATCACTTCATGGGAAATAGATGGGGAAACAGTGGAAACTGTGTCAGACTTTACTTTGGGGGGCTCCAAAATCATTGCAGATGGTGATTGCAGCCATGAAATTTAAAGATGCTTACTCCTTGGAAGAAAAGTTATGACCAACCTAGATAGCATATTCAAAAGCAGAGATAGTCCTTGCTGACTAAGGTCCGTCTAGTCAAGGCTATGGTTTTTCTAGTACTCATGTATGGATGTGAGAGTTGGACTGTGGAGAAGGCTGAACACGAAACATTTGATGCTTTTGAACTGTGGTGTTGGAGAAGACTCTTGAGAGTCCCTTGGACTGCAAGGAGATCCAACCAGTCCATTCTGAAAGAGATCAGCCCTGGGATTTCTTTGGAAGGAATGATGCTAAAGCTGAAACTCCAGGATTTTGGCCACCTCATGCGAAGAGTTGACTCATTGGAAAAGACATTGATGCTGGGAGGGATTGGGGGCAGGAGGAGAAGGGGACGACAGAGGATGAGATGGCTGGATGGCATCATGGACTCAATGGACATGAGTCTGAGTGAACTTCGGGAGATGGTGATGAACAGGGAGACCTGGCGTGCTGTGTTTCATGGTGTCCCAGAGAATCAGATACAACTGAGCAACTGAACTGAACTGAATATTTCATTATATATGTACACTGCAAGTCTTTTATCTATTCATCTATCAGTGGTCAACTTGGTTGCATCCATGTTTTGTCTATTGTAAATAATGTTGCAATTAACATTGGGGTACATGTTATCTTTTAGAATGGTGGTTTTCTCAGGGTATATGTGCAGTAGTGGGATTGCTGCTTCATTTGTTAATTTTATTTCTAGTTTTTGAAGAAATTACCATACTGTTCTGTATAATAGCTATATCAATTTACCTTCCTACCAACTGTGCAAAAGATTTCCTTTTATCCAGATTCTCTCCATAGTTATTATTTGTATATTTTTGGTTAATATTCCTCTGACTGGTGTGAAGTGAAACCTCATTATAGTTTCGATTTGCACTTCTCTAATAGTAAGATCTGTCTAGTCATGGCTATGGTTTTTCCAGTGGTCATGTATGGATGTGAGAATTGGACTGTGTAGAAGGATGAGCGCTGAAGAATTGCTGCTTTTGAACTGTGGTGTTGGAGAAGACTCTTGAGAGTCCCTGGGACTGCAAGGAGATCCAACCAATCCATTCTGAAGGAGATCAGCCCTGAGATTTCTTTATAGGGAATGATGCTGAAGCTGAAACTCCAGTACTTTTGCCACCTCATGAGAAGAATTGACTCATTGGAAAAGACTCTGATGCTGGGAGAGATTGGGGGCAGGAGGAGAAGGGGATGACAGAGGATGAGATGGCTGGATGGCATCACTGACTCAAAACTCTGCGAGCTGGTGATGGACAGGGAGTCTTGACATGCTGCACTTCATGTGGTCTCAAAGAGTCGGACAAGACTGAGCGACTGAACTGAACTGAAGCAATTTGGAGGATGTTTTCATGTGTTTATCAGTAATCTGTTTATCTTCTTTGGAATACTGCCTGTTTAGATCTTCTGCCCATTTTATGACTGGGTTATTTACTGTTCTACAAAATGGGATATGAGAAGCCTCCAGTGAGGTAGAAATCTCCGGAAATTTTAGTTAAGCTGAGGATAGCATTAAAGGTATCTTTATCACAGCCAACCTTCATTTAGTTTCTGTACAAATATGAAGTTCATCTTGGCAAGTTGCACTCCTATCATTGTGGTCTATATGTAGCTTCTCAGATTCTAGTTGTCCATAACCAAAGACATATTATTTTTGTATGCGGACAATGCAATATTTGAGGAAGAATAGGATAATTGAAAAAGTTCACTCTGGAAAGGGAAGAATGAGAAATATGTGGCAGCCAGTGATGCCTAGCTTCTGTACACTCATGATAGGAAAAAAAAAAAAAAAAATAGAATTCTCTGTTCCTGTAAGCCCATGTGATAGATATACTTCCTTTCCCTCCCAACCACCCTCCTATTCCTCAAATGGCAACCATATTTTTGCCATCTAGGAATCTAGTATTCATTGTTTTTGGCTATTACTTGTGATTTGGGGGTAATCTTTCTGATCCTTTTGCTTACTTGGCCATATGATATAAACTTTTAAGAATGTCTTTCCTGGCAAATACTCAGATTTCATAGTAGGTGATAAAGTATTATGTTATTATAGTATAGAAAATCTGTTATTTTTGCAACATATTTCCTTTGAAAACATTATGTTTTAAGGATAGTTTATTCCAGTCAGTTACCTAAAAGTCACCATAGCCAAGGATTTTGCTTGAACATAGTCTTTAAAGTTTCTTATCTTTTAACTAACTAATCTCTTTGTTCTATCCATGCCCCTTAGTCTTCCCATAATGGCTATTGCCCTGAGGCAGTTGGAAATGATAGCCTTAGGTGAAGAGGCACTATCCTGAATCCTCTCTTTGCTACCTGCTGTCTAATTTTTATCAATCTTATCTCCTGCTGTGGCAGCTATTTTCCTGCTTCTTGGACTAGTTGCAATTTGGGATATATACATTGTCTTTTCAAACCCAGCAGGCCTACAAATTATGGGACTCTAAATCACTTAGATTGCAGGCTACATGTAGAGAGCATATCTCTTAGCAAAGCATTATTTTCTTTTTTCTCTGCTGTAGACTGCTTTCAGACTTTAAGTTCATACCTGTTTTGGGAGACTTGGCTGAAATCAGCTAGAGGTAGACATTATACACTAATGTTCTGAATGTTCCTACCATTTGTGCTAACACCAAAGTCTCAGCCGACACACATCCTGTGTGCACCTCAAGGTTTGGTAACCTATGTTTTCACTTACTATTTTCTCTGCCACATGTTCATGGCTAATATTCATATGTTAACATGATTACTGTGTCTGTCATTTTGCCATCAGTCTGCATTTAAAGCTGAAGTAACTTGAAAGGGGGAAGTCCCAACAAAACATATTCATTTTATCAGAACTATGAAGTGTTTTTTGGAATCCATCTCAGAGATATCTGTTCATGTGTCACTAATCGCTACTTGAGTACATCACCCTTAACAGCAAGGAAGCTAAGAAGAGCTAGCATATTGTATTTCTAGCCTCTGAAGTGAATGTGGGCTAGTAACAAAGAGATTGTAAATAATTATTCAGGAAATAAAATAAGAAAGTACATCATAGATGAATAATAAGTTCTAGTTAATTTTTTTTGTCTTAATAATGAAGATCTGTTGTTCATTTACTAAGTCGGGTCAGACTCTTGGTGACCCCATGAACTGCAGCGTGCCAGGTTTCCTTGTCCTTCACTGTCTCCCTGAGTTTGCTCAAGCTCCTGTCTATTGAGTCACTGATGCCATCCAACCATCTCATCCTCTGTTGTCCTTTTCTCCTCCTACCCTCAATCTTTAGCATCCAGGTTTTTTCCAGTGAGTCATCTCTTCACATCAGGTGGCCAAACTATTGGAGCTTCAGTTTCAGCATCAGTCTTCCCAGTGGATATTCAAAATTGATTTATTTTAGGATTAACTATTGATCTCCTTGCTGTCCAAGGGACTCTCAAGACTGTTCTCAAGCACCACAGTTCCAAAGCATCAGTTCTTCAGTGCTCAGCATTCTTCATTGTCCAACTTTCATATCGGTACATGACTACTGGAAAAACCACAGCTTTGACTATATGGACCTTTGTTGGCAAAGTGATGTCTCTGCTTTTTAATGCTCTGTCTAGGTTTGTCATAGGTTTGCTTCCAAGAAGCAAGCATCTTTTCATTTCTTGGTTGCAGTCACTGTCTGAACCCAGAAAATAAAATCTGTCACTGTTTCCACTTTCCCCTCTATCTGTTTGCCATGAAATGATGGGACCAGATGTCATGATCTTCACTTTTTAAAGGTAGAGCTTTAGACAGCTTTTTCACTCTCTTCTTTCACCCATATCAAGAGGCTCTTTCAGTTATTTTTAATTTGTCGTTAGAGTAATATCATCTGTATATCAGAGATTGTTGATATTTCTCCTGGAAATCTTGATTTCAGACTTGGTTGCAGTCACTGTCTGAACCCAGAAAATAAAATCTGTCACTGTTTCCACTTTCCCCTCTATCTGTTTGCCATGAAATGATGGGACCAGATGTCATGATCTTCACTTTTTAAAGGTAGAGCTTTAGACAGCTTTTTCACTCTCTTCTTTCACCCATATCAAGAGGCTCTTTCAGTTATTTTTAATTTGTCGTTAGAGTAATATCACTGTATATCAGAGATTGTTGATATTTCTCCTGGAAATCTTGATTTCAGTTTTTGAGTTATCTAGCCCAGCATCTCATAGGATATACTCTGCATATAAGTTAAATAAGCAGGGTGACAATATAGAGCCTTGGCATACTCCTTTCCCAATTTTGAACCAGTCCATTGTTCCATGTCTGGTTCTATCTGTTGCTTCTTCATCTGTATACAGGTTTCTCAGGATGCAGGTAAAGTGGTCTGTTATTCCCATCACTTTAAGAATTTTCTGCAGTTATTGTGATAGACATAGTCAAAGGCTTTTGCATCAATGAAGCAGAAGTAGATTTTTTTTAATCCCTTGCTTTTTCAATGATTCAATGAATGCTGGCAATTTGATCGCTGATTTCTATACCTTTTCTAAATCCAGCTTGTATATCTGGAACTTCTCTGTTCACATAGTGTTGAAGTCTAGCTTAAATGATTTTGAGCACTACTTTGATAGCATGTGAAATGAATACAATTGCATGGCAGTTTGAACATTCTTTGACACTGGCTTTCTTTGGCATTGGAATGAAGACTAACCTTTTCCATTCCTGCGAGTTTTCCAAATTTGCTGACATATTGAGTGCAGCACTGTAACAGCATCATCTTAAGATTTGAAACAACTCAGCTGAAGTTCTGTATCCTCCACTAGCTTTGTTTTTAGTAATACTTCCTAAGTCCCACTTGATTTCTCACTCCAGAATGTCTGGCTCCAGGTGAGTGATCACACCATTGTGGTTATCCAGGTCATTAATACCTTTTTTGTATAGTTCGTCTGTGTATCCTTGCCACCTCTTCTTAATCTCTTCTGCTTCTGTTAGGTCCTGGCCATTTCTGTCTTTATTGTGCTCAACTTTGTATTAAATCTTGTCTTGGTATCTCCAATTTTCTTGATGAGATCTCTAGTCTTTCCAATTCTATTGTTTTCTGCTATTTCTTTGCATTATTCACTAAAGAAGGCTTTCTTAACCTCTCTTTGATCTTCTCTGGAACTCTGCATTCAGTGGGTATATCATTACCTTGCTTTGTCTTTCCCTTCTCTTCTTTTCTCAGCTATTTGAAAGGCCTCTTCATATAGACACTTTGCCTTCTTGCATTTCTGGGAATGGCTTTGGTCAGCATCTTATGTACAATATTGTGACTGTAACAATTACTGTTTGTTAGTTTTAATATGAATATGGTCATTATTCAACTTTTCTGTATAAATTTATTTCTCTTTTGAGCTAATTTCAGTCATCCTGGAGATTAATAATTATCATCACTCTTAATCTCCAAGGCATTTGCATCATGCTTTAGTCACTATTTAAAAAATAACACTGTTCAAAAACTGTGATCTGAAAAATGTTCTTGTTGTTATTGTCTTACTGCTGGTAGTGACGATGATGGTATTTGTGATTACAGTAATGACATAATTGTTCTTTGTGTCTAAGAATGTGCAACATTTTTGTCATATATATGAATATATATCTATAGATAGATAGATAGATAGATAGATAGATAGATAGATATAGATATCTTCCTAGGTGACTCAGTTATAATGAATCCACTTGCCAATGCACGAGATGCTGGAGACAAGGGCTTAATCCTTGGGTCAGGAAAATCCCCTGAAGGAGGAAATGGCAACCCATTCCAATATTCTTGCCTGGAAAGTTCCATGGACAGAGGAGTCTGGTGGACTACAGTCCATGAGGTCCCAGAGTTGGACATGACTGAAGTGACTTACTGCAAACACGTACACACACAGACACATATGTTCTCTAAAGGAATATTTTGACTTGTAATGTTAAATCATATGTTTTATATTTTGTTACTCAATTTCTCTCTGCTCTTATTTATTTTTGTCAACTAGATCTGAATTTCCAACATATTTTGGTTTGTATATTTAGTAGCTACAGTTTTTTGTGCATATGGGTATTTTAACCATATGTTTCCTAGTCATTTGTAACTTCTATCAGTATATAAGCTTTTTAAAATCACACTTAAATTTATTCTTAAATTTCAACCAACATGATGTGAATATGATTACATTTCTTTTTTTTTTACTATTATTTGTGGAGTGGTCTATATCTTTGTACTTTCAATCACTTATTTGAAGAGCTTAATATTTTCTATATGTCAGGCACTTTTCCAGAAAGATGAGATAAATAAAATAGAGATGGGAGAGAAGGAAACACCCCCCATAAAGCTCAATTATAATTAGGTACATTTTATTTTCTGTGGTAGTTTGAATGTTTGTGTTCCACCAAAATTCATATATTGAAATGCTAATGTTCAATATGATGGTATTAGGAGGTGGGGCCTTTGATATAACTAAAGTGGAATAACTATTTTACATTCCTTCATTTATTAAAAAATGAGTTTACTTCCCTTTTCTGAGATTACTGTCCTTATCAAAGAGGTTTGAGAGCACTCCCTTTCCTCATTTACCAAGGGAGGACACAGTGAGAAGTCAACTGTCAGAAACCCAGAAGAAGGCCTTCACTAGAACTTCAGTGTTCACCTGATACCTTGTTCCTGAATGCCCATCCTCTGGAACAATAAGCAATAAATTTATGCTGTTTATAAGCCACAGAGTTCATGATACTTTATTACAGGAGCCAAGACAGACTAAGAATTTTAATTTAAAATATATTTCCTATCAAGATACTGAATTTCTCACTGTCTTTAACACCCATAGTGAGATCTTTTGAGGGAGATTTTGAACTCTCCTCTCATCTCCTTCTTACTCCTATCTTGAGTAAAAACTGTGAAACATTTTCTTTCCTGTTGTTCACATACATCTCCAAATTTTACATTTACCTATCTTAATAATCATTTACCAAGGGAGGACACAGTGAGAAGTCAACTGTCAGAAACCCAGAAGAAGGCCTTCACTAGAACTTCAGTGTTCACCTGATACCTTGTTCCTGAATGCCCATCCTCTGGAACAATAAGCAATAAATTTATGCTGTTTATAAGCCACAGAGTTCATGATACTTTATTACAGGAGCCAAGACAGACTAAGAATTTTAATTTAAAATATATTTCCTATCAAGATACTGAATTTCTCACTGTCTTTAACACCCATAGTGAGATCTTTTGAGGGAGATTTTGAACTCTCCTCTCATCTCCTTCTTACTCCTATCTTGAGTAAAAACTGTGAAACATTTTCTTTCCTGTTGTTCACATACATCTCCAAATTTTACATTTACCTATCTTAATAAAATTTTCCTTTCAGTATGACTATTCTGTTTCAAGAGCTGAAATCTGCTTTTTTTTTTTTAATAATATAGACTATTTTTGTACTTACGTTGTCAGCCATTGCTTATAACTATTCCATAGTTCTTGATCTTTGTCCTGTTGATGTTACTTGATCAGAGTTTTTTTCCTATCAAAGTTTTTGTGGATAAATTGTGCTATTCCTGGAGTTTTCAAATGCTTGCATGTCTGCAACTTTTTGTTTACCTTATTGGCACATGTTGTCTCAGGTTACAACTATGGGGTTACAGTTCTGTTCCCTCTGTAAATGTGTGTCTCCTTTATTCAAGGTATTCTTGAATATTTTGAAGTCAGTGTTATTATTATTTCCAATTTACATGTGAGGAAATAAGGCCTAAAACTGCATTATCTTACCTAAGTCACAGAATGTGATAGAACCTAATTCTCCACAGATTCCACATCCTACACTTATAACTGTTTTTTTCTAGAGAAGTTCAACTGCTCAACTTTTGTCAACTAGAGAGGTAGTTAGAGACCCTGTAAATCAAAAGAATAGTGAGAAAAGCCAATTTCTCCTTGACTTGAGGCCTTTTTCTGAACTTTTTTTTCCCTTTTTTGTTTGTTTTTGACCTAAATGTTCTTAGATCCTCCCTTAACCAATCTCCTCATTATTATTCAGATCTCAGCTTATAGGTTTCTTTTCAGAGATGCCTTCCTAGAACTTAGCATTTAAATAAAATAATGATCCACTAGTATGCACTCGTTTGTTTATATCTATGTAGTTATCTCTTTATATATATTCTTATGTATCAGATTCAGGTATAAATTCCTAGATGATAGAAACCTTGTCCTCCTAGTTCTTTTTGCTGTTCTTATTATATTACAAACAATGTGTCTGGTTTCTGTCTCCATCTCCTGGCACAGAGCTTCTAAAACCTTTGGAATATCCATGTGACATGAGTAATTTGTTATCTATTAGCCCTTCAGATCACATCTGACTTTATGCTAGAAAGATGACTACAGAAGGGTGAAGCACCTTGATTCCACTGAAGGAGGGCTTGAAAGCTCTGTTCTTAAACCCTCCTAGTCATTGCCCTATGTGTCTTTATTTGGCTGATCTAATATGTATCCTTTATAGTAAAACAGTAATGCTCTTTTACTTCCCTGAGATCTGTGAGTCATTCAAGCAAGTTTTTTTAATGTGAGGGGAGCTGTGGGAAACCTCAGATTTTTAATTTACCCAACTTACAATTTTAAGCTTTGTTAACTTATGTTTGAAGCACTTGGGATGCAAGGAAATATAGCTTACAGGAAAATGTTGTTCAATCACCAAGTCACGTCTGACTCCTTATGACCTCATGGGCTGTAGCACTACAGACTCCTTGTCCATCATCTCCCAAATGTAAGTGTATCTAATTTGGTTGTTGAAGAGAAAGGGACATACTACTTAGGGAATTGTTGGATTCTTCAAAATTTTTAACCATTTGCAGTGATAAATACGTCCAGTTGCAACCCCCTTTGTGACTAGCATCTGAAATAAAGACAGCCTTGTGTGGCAGTTCAGTTCAGTTACTCAGTCGTGTCCTACTCTGAGATCCCATAGACTGCAGCACATCAGGCCTCCCTATCCATCACCAGCTCTCAGAGTTTACTCAAACTCATGTCCATTGAGTCGGTGATGCCATCCAACTGTCTCATCCTCTCGTCCCCTTCTCCTCTCACCTCCAATCTTTCCCAGCATTAGGCTCTTCTCAAACGAGTCAGTTATTTGCCTCAGGTGGCCAAGTATTAGAGCTTCAGCTTCAATCAACATCAGTCCTTCCAATCAACACTCAGGACAGATCTCCTTTAGGATGGACTGGTTGGATCTCCTTGTAGTCCAGGGGACTCTCAAGAGTCTTCTCCAACACCACAAATCAAAAGTATCAATTCTTCGGTACTCAGCTTTCTTTATAGTCCAGCTCTCACATTCATACATGACTACTGGAAAAGCTATAGCCTTGACTAGATGGACTTTTGTTGGCAAAGTAATGTCTCTGCTTTTTAATATGCTGTCTAGCTTGGTCATAAATTTTCTTCCAAGGAGCAAGCATCTTTTAATTTCATGGCTGCAGTCTCCATCTATAGTGATTTTGGCACCCATGAAAATAAAGTCTCTCAGTTTCCATTATTTCCCCATTTATTTGCCATAAAGTAATGGGGCTGTATGCTACGATCTTAGTTTTCTGAATGTTGACTTTTAAGCCAATTTGTTCACTCTCCTCTTTCACTTTCATCAAGAGGCTCTTTAGTCCTTCTTCGCTTTCTGTCTTAAGTGTGGTGTCATTTGCCTATTTGAGGTTATTGATATTTCTTCTGGCAATCTTGATTCCAGCTTGTGCTTCATCCAGTCCAGCATTTCTCATGTTGTACTCTGCATATAAGTTGAATAAGCAGGGTGACAATATACAGCCTTGATGTACTTCTTTTCCAATTTGGAACCATGTCCAGTTCTAAAGCTTCTTGACCTGCATACAGATTTCTCAGTAGGCAGGTCAAGTGGTCTAGTATCAAGTCCTTAATTTGGGTAATGTACTTTAACTCTGAGTGGTTAGTACCAGAATTGAATTTGTAGTACATAAATTTGGACAAAACTAATCTCCAACATTTGAGCTAGACTAGGCACATGATACTTACTAGTTTAAAATTTGTTAAATAATTGACTAAAGGAATGTTGTAGTAAACTAGATAACTTTTGGCCCATGGATTTATTTTCAGCTAATATCTTTGGGTATCAATCCTTGTAGCAGTCTCTAATGGACAACTACTTGCTGCTTCCTATGTGTAAATTGTATCTTGCCTTAAATCAGAAAAGTAGTGCTTTGACTGTTGATACATTTTATCTAAAAATGTTAGTCCATTGCCTCTTGCTTGCCTGCTTTCTGCTGTCATCAGTGTTAAAATATACTGCATTGTGGATTCTTTTGCTCTCTCTTTCATAACAGTACTAAATAGTAGGTTCCTTTCTCTTCAATTACCAAATTAGATATATTCACACTTTCCTATAATCCATGTTTTCTTGCATCCTAAATGCTTTAAGCACCTGTCAATACAACTTAAAGTTATAATTCAAGTTTTTCAGACACTCTCTTCAAGAACATCTCTTCTAATTCTCTTTCTCTTAGGCCTCTTTGACAAAAGGCAGTTTCCTTGAAAAATGCAGTTATCATCTATATATCACATTCAGAGTAATATCATCTGTTCACAAATAATCTAGCAATTGCTAAAGCATTTCAAGCTCTAAAATAGAAAATACTGAGTTAACAATCTTTGGTGTGTATAATTACTTAATTAAGGAATGTGAAAGAAAACACTAATTTTTCCAGATCATTAGTTGTATTGCTACTGCAATGAGCGAACTAAAGGACTTATTATGTTGTGTAAGAATTATATTGTTAGCATAAATAATACACATCAAAGCACCAGATATGGTATAAAGATGTGGGTGCTTAGAAAAGTAGTAAAGATTACTGTCTTCTTAAATCTTACCTAAATAGACCTTGGAGTTTGTCTAGCAAAACCATTATTTCAGAAAACATACATATTTTTATAATGTAAATAACTTTAATCTGGTAGGAATTTAGTTATAAATCTGAATGTAATTCTTTCTTGATTGCTATAATATTCAACCTTTAGGCTTTTCTAAAATACTGTTAATTTTCAGGATAATTAGTATTATTTTGCTGCTCAGTTATTCTTATATTTAAAACTACTGATTAAATACTATAAGATGTGTATAAGAGACAGCTTATGACCTCATGGGCTGTAGCACTACAGACTCCTTGTCCATCATCTCCCAAATGTAAGTGTATCTAATTTGGTTGTTGAAGAGAAAGGGACATACTACTTAGGGAATTGTTGGATTCTTCAAAATTTTTAACCATTTGCAGTGATAAATACGTCCAGTTGCAACCCCCTTTGTGACTAGCATCTGAAATAAAGACAGCCTTGTGTGGCAGTTCAGTTCAGTTACTCAGTCGTGTCCTACTCTGAGATCCCATAGACTGCAGCACATCAGGCCTCCCTATCCATCACCAGCTCTCAGAGTTTACTCAAACTCATGTCCATTGAGTCGGTGATGCCATCCAACTGTCTCATCCTCTCGTCCCCTTCTCCTCTCACCTCCAATCTTTCCCAGCATTAGGCTCTTCTCAAACGAGTCAGTTATTTGCCTCAGGTGGCCAAGTATTAGAGCTTCAGCTTCAATCAACATCAGTCCTTCCAATCAACACTCAGGACAGATCTCCTTTAGGATGGACTGGTTGGATCTCCTTGTAGTCCAGGGGACTCTCAAGAGTCTTCTCCAACACCACAAATCAAAAGTATCAATTCTTCGGTACTCAGCTTTCTTTATAGTCCAGCTCTCACATTCATACATGACTACTGGAAAAGCTATAGCCTTGACTAGATGGACTTTTGTTGGCAAAGTAATGTCTCTGCTTTTTAATATGCTGTCTAGCTTGGTCATAAATTTTCTTCCAAGGAGCAAGCATCTTTTAATTTCATGGCTGCAGTCTCCATCTATAGTGATTTTGGCACCCATGAAAATAAAGTCTCTCAGTTTCCATTATTTCCCCATTTATTTGCCATAAAGTAATGGGGCTGTATGCTACGATCTTAGTTTTCTGAATGTTGACTTTTAAGCCAATTTGTTCACTCTCCTCTTTCACTTTCATCAAGAGGCTCTTTAGTCCTTCTTCTCTGTCTTAAGTGTGGTGTCATTTGCCTATTTGAGGTTATTGATATTTCTTCTGGCAATCTTGATTCCAGCTTGTGCTTCATCCAGTCCAGCATTTCTCATGTTGTACTCTGCATATAAGTTGAATAAGCAGGGTGACAATATACAGCCTTGATGTACTTCTTTTCCAATTTGGAACCATGTCCAGTTCTAAAGCTTCTTGACCTGCATACAGATTTCTCAGTAGGCAGGTCAAGTGGTCTAGTATCAAGTCCTTAATTTGGGTAATGTACTTTAACTCTGAGTGGTTAGTACCAGAATTGAATTTGTAGTACATAAATTTGGACAAAACTAATCTCCAA
>SJYC01063470.1:0-37369 GCA_006408675.1 Madoqua kirkii
TGTCAATATATATAATACTTATATACAATATATTATACAGTAAATGCTAATATGTGTTCAGAAAGTGTATCTAATTTTCCAATTTGTAATATAATTTTAATAAGTTGCATCAATCTTTATTTGCAATAAAACACTTGCTTTTATTAATTTGCCTGTATTTTCCTTAATGAAATCAAGAAATTAATTGTTTTATAATTATTATGTATGTCTAGACTACTTAACATGTTTAAAAAAGCAATGAAAGCACATTATTATTTCAATGTTCTTCCAAATACAGCTCGCTTCTCAAGGTGGGGTATGTTAAAATAGTGTTTTAATTGTGTCTATTATTGCAAATAATTTGGACATTTATGAGGTTAAATCGTCTACCTCCAATGCGGGAGACCCAGGTTCGATCCCTGGGTCGGGAAGATCCCCTGGAGAAGGAAATGGCAATCCAATCCAGTATTCTTGCCTGGAGAATCCCATGGACAGAGAAGCCTAGTAGGTCACAATCCACGCCACGGGGTCACAAAGAATCAGACACAACTGAGCGACTTCACCTCATGAACAGAAGCCATAGATCTTAAGATTTTCAAGTGTCTTGAGATAATATGCATTTGATATTATCAAGATTTTTGACCATGACTAGAGCAAGATATGGAGAAGGCAATGGCAACTCACTCCAGTACTCTTGCCTGAAAAATTCCATGGATAGAGGAGCCTGGTAGGCTGCAGTCCATAGAGTCATGAAGAGTCAGACACGACTGAGTGACTTCACTTTCACGCATTGGAGAAGGAAATGACAACCCATTCCAGCGTTCTTGCCTGGAGAATCCCAAGGACGGAGGAGCCTAGTAGACTGCCGTCTATGGGGTTGCACAGAGTCAGACATGACTGAAGCGACTTAGCAGCAGCAGCAGAGCAAGATATTTTCTAAACTAAATTCTTAGCTAGACAAAACTTAATTAAACCACAATTTATTTAAAATTGTATAATGTGATTGCTGTTTAGGGGACTATATAGGCCATGTTGATGACATAAATAATACCTATTCTGTACAAACTAATAATCTCCAGAAAAATAAACATATCATACAAATCATTATTTTATAAAGAGTCCATATATTCTCAAATGTGATGTTATCATATTCAAAGTAATTCTGTTAGTCTAATTACTTTTTCAATTTTCTAATTTTTACCATAACTATATTTGAGTGCTATTTGAGAAAGATATGAGTCTATCGTACTCCATGTTTAATATACTCTTGAGACTATATTCTTCACAGTTTCTAGATCATATCTGGGCAGGAAATTAGGGATTAGAAAAAAAATTACCACATATCAATATTGTATATCAGAGGTTGTTCTGGCAAGTAAAATAGATTCAGGACTCAACCTTCATTCCAGTGCTTCTTAATTTTTTCCATATATAGCTGTTTCTTTTACCATCCAAATAGGATAGTATTTACATGGGAATTACTAGTTTTATATACTAATCCCTCCTAATATGTGCAAGGGATAGGCCCAGTGATTTCAAATGTGAGAAGGAAAAATTCTCCATTGTTACTCACATGTGGTAAATTAAACACATACAGGAAAACAATCTAATTGTTTTGACAGTGTTAAGTTTTCTAAAGGTGACCCAGACTTAGTACCATGAGAGAGAGACTTTAGTCTAAGCAACAGTGGCTTCTCAATATACATAAAATCTTACATAGCACAAGGACTGGCAAGTAATCCACACATTGTATGGAAGACTTTAGAATCATTTCCATTTCCACGTGGCAGATCCCCTGGAGAAGGCAATTGCAACCCACTCCAGTACTCTTGCCTGGAGAATCCCATGGAGGGAGGAGCCTGGTAGGCTACAGTCCATGGGGTCGCAAAGAGTCGGACATGACTGAGCGACTTTACTTATAGTGCAAAATAGAGGACAGAGTAGTCACAGGTGAAACTGGAAGAGACTACCCAGGCACAAGGTAGTCATTGGGCAGTATTTTATGAAGGTCAAAAATAATCTACTGATAATAAAATGCTACCTATTATTTGAAATTAAATTTATTTTATTGTGCTTTTAAAAACATATATTTAATAAAATAATATATGGATCATGTATGGTCATGTATGGATGTGAGAGTTGGACTATAAAGAGGGCTGAGTGCAAAAGAATTGATGCTTTTGAATTGCAGTGTTGAAGAAGACTCTTGAGAGTCCGTTGGACTGCAAGGAGATCCAACCAGTCCATCCTAAGGGAATTTGGTCCTGGGTGTTTATTGTAAGGACTGATGTTAAAGCTGAGACTCTAGTATTTTGGTCTCCTGATGCGAAGAGCTGACTCATTTGAAAAGACCCTGATGTTGGGAAAGACTGAAGGCAGAAGGAGAAGGGGACGATAGAGGATGAGGTGGTTAGATGGCATCACTGACTCAATGGACATGAGTTTGGGTAAACTCCAGGAGTTGGTGATGGACAGGGAGGCCTGGCATGCTGCGGTTTATGGGGTTGCAAAGAGTTGGACAGGACTGAGTGACTGAACTGAACTAAATAAGTGTTTTTATTGGAAAAGACTCTGATGCTGGGAGGGATTGCGCGTGGGAGGAGAAGGGAACGACCTTGGATGAGATGGCTGGATGGCATCATGGACTCGATAGACATGAGTCTGAGTGAACTCCAGGAGATGGTGATGGAAAGGGAGGCCTGGCGTGCTGTGATTCTTGGGGTCACAGAGAGTCGGACACGACTGAATGACTGAACTGAACCGAACTATAAAACATTAAAAAAAAAGAAAAGATATAGCCCATGTATAAAATATTAACTAATTTCTTTCATTTTCCCAATCCACAAAAATATAAAAATAATATAGATTAAGCTTCTTACCTTTTTAAATATCTATTCAAATATATACACAATGTTTTCCATAGGTTTAAATAAATCATATTATGCTGTGTGTTTATGTGTGTCCATCTGTCTGTGGTGTTGCTCTTTAACGTGATACTTTGTTAGAAGCTTTTAAAAAGATTGATTATGTAACAGTAATAAGCATTTAGAATATGTTTAGTGGCCTGAGGGAGAAAGATTCACTTTAATAATTCTTGAGGAAGAGAAACCAGTTTGAAAATGCATGTGAGAACTTCTCTTTCCCAGTGGCATAGAGCAGCTAAAGCAGTACCATTGCTTAGAGCAAAACAACTATAGTATTTGCATAAAAGTTAAGCATTTGAAAGCTGTAGAGTTATGAAGGTAATGAGAACTCCAAGGATTAAGACACTGAAGAAAGGAAAACATTCAAGAGTTTATCTGATTCAGCTCCTTTTACTTTCTGCAAATATCACAGTTCAGGTGCTGGCGGAAGGCTACTTCTTTGGGACTATAAAACCCATGAAGAATAGTTGCTAAGAATAAAGAAACCAAAGATTTCATATGGATACATGGGACCAGGTTTCCTTTCAATAACAATTGCTAGATTCTTTAGTTGATAAGGCCAGGGAGTAAAAACCTATGCAATTTCTATCTATGAAAGAGTAATTGTATGAGACTCAGCCTTCCACATTAGACTTGAAAACTGGGTAAAATATATATACAACCATTGCAGTTAGATATTTGACAGCATATAGTGCAGGATTGTGATCTCTGAGAAAAGAAAAATCAGTGAGATGAGCCCTAATATTATACTGTTTTTCTGCTTGGAGTTAATTTACTGGCCCTAGCAAAGAGAGGAGAACTTGAACAGAATCCACTAATTTGGGTAAGGTGAAAAGATGTAAATTTTTTTTAAGGGAGAGTATGGCAACTATTGGAGAAGGGAATGGCAAACTACTTCAGCATTCTTGCCTTGAGAACCCCATGAACTGTAAGAAAAGGCAAAAGGACATGACTGAAAGATGAACCCCCCATGTCAGCAGATGTTCAATATGCTCCTGGAGAAGAGCAGAGAAATATATCCAGAAGGAATGAAGAGGCTGAGCCAAAGTGGAAATAACACCCAGTTGTGGATGTGTCTGGCAGTGAAAGTCAAGTGCTGTAAGAACAATATTGCATAGAAATCTGGAGTGTTATGTCTGTAAATAAAGGTAAATTGAAAGTGGCCAAATAGGAGATGGCAAGAGTGAACATCGACATTTTAAGAATCAGTGAACTAAAATGGATGGAAATAGGGAAATTTAATTCAGATGACCATTATATCCACTACTGTGGACAAGAACCCCTTAGAAGAAATGGAGTAGCCCTCATAGTCAGCAAAATGGTCCAAAATGCAGTACTTGGTTGCAGTCTCAAAAGCAACAGAATGATCTCAGTTTGTTTCCAAGGCAAACCACTCAATATCACAGTAATCTAAATCATGGCCCCAACTACTAATGATGAAGAAGTTTAAGTTGAAAGATTCTATGATGACTTACAAGACCTTCTAGAACTAAACACACATAAACACACACACACACACACACACACGCACGCACGATATCCTTTTCCTCACAGGGGACTGGAATGTAAAGGAAGGAAGTCAAGAGATACCTGGAGTAACAGGCAAGTTTGGCCTGGGAGTACAAAATGAAGCAGGACAAAGGCTAACAGAGGTTTTCAAAGCATGTTGGCCATAGCAAACACCCTCTTCCAACAACACTCTGCACATGGACATCACCATATAGCCAATATTAAATCAGATTGATTATATTCTTTGTAGCCAAAGATGGAGAAGTGCTATACAATCATCAAAAACAGGACCATGAGCTGACTGTAGCTTAGACCATGAACCTGAACCCCTTTTTGGTGAAATTTAGACGTTAAGTTGAATATAGGGAAAACCAGTAGGCCATACAGGTATGACCTAAATCAAATCTCTTATGATTATATAGTGAAAGTGAGAAATAGATTTAAGGGACTAGAACTGATATACACAGTGCTTGATGAACTGTGGATGGAGGTTTGTGACACTGTACAGGAGACAAGGAGTAAGAACATCCCCAAGAAATAGAAATACAAAAATAGGCCTTACGAATAGCTGAGAAAACAAGAGAAGTGAAAGGCAAAGGACCAAAGGAAAGATATACCCAGCTGAATACAGAATTCCAGATACTAGCAGAGAGAGATAAGAAAGACTTTTTAAGTGAACAATGCAAGGAAATAGAGAAAAACAATGGGATGGGAAAGACTATAAATCTCTTCAAGATAACGAGAGATAGGAAAGGGATAATTCATGCAAAAATAGGCACAATAAAGAACAAAACCTGTATGGACCTAACAGAAGCAGAAGATATTAAGAAGACGTGGGAAGAATACACAGAACTATAAAAAATATCTTAATGGCCTGGATAACCATAATGGAGTGATCACTCACCTAGAGCCAAACAACACTCATTGGATTACAGAGAAAGCGAGAGAATTCCATAAAAACATCTACTTCTGCTTCATTGACTATGCTAAAGCCTTTGACTGTGTAGCTCACAACAAAATGTGAAAATTTTTATCTTGATTTCAGGTTTATTTATTTATTTAACTATTTTACTTTACAACTTTGTATTGGTTTTGCAATACATTGACATGAATCTGCCATGGGTGTTCATGTGTTCCCCATCCTGAATCCCCCTTCCACCTCCCTCTCCATGCCATCCCTCTGGGTCGTCCCAGTGCACCAGCCCCAAGCACCCGGTCTCATGCATTGAAGCTCGACTGGCGATTCGTTTCACAGGTAATAACGTACATGTTTCAGTGCCACTCTCCCATATCATCTGGCCCTCACTCTCTCCCCCAGAGTCCAAAAGACTGTTCTATACATCTGTGTCTCTTTTGCAGTCTTGCACACAGGGTTATTGTTACCATCTTTATAAATTCCATATATACACGTTAGGGTTGCCAGGAAAATATCCATAACCTCAGATATGCAGATGACACCACCCTTATGCCAGAAAGTGAAGAGGAACTAAAAAGCCTCTTGATGAAAGTAAAAGAGGAGAGTGAAACAGTTGGCTTAAAGCTCAACATTCAGAAAACGAAGATCATGGCATCCAGTCCCGTCACTTCATGGGAAATAGATGGGGAAACAGTGGAAACAGTGTCAGACTTTATTTTTTGGGCTCCAAAATCACTGCAGATGGTGATTGCAGCCATGAAATTAAAAGACGCTTACTCCCTGGGAGGAAAGTTATGAGCAACCTAGATAACATATTCAAAAACAGAGACATTACTTTGCCGACTAAGGTCCATCTAGTCAAGGCTCTGGCTTTTCCAGTAGTCATGTATGGATGTGAGAGTTGGACTGTGAAGAAGGCTGAGCGCTGAAGAATTGATGCTGTTGAACTGTGGTGTTGGAGAAGACTCTTGAGAGTCCCTTGGACTACAAGGAGATCCAACCAGTCCATTCTGAAAGAGATCAGCCCTGGGATTTCTTTGGAAGCAATGATGCTAAAGCTGAAACTCCAGTACTTTGGCCACCTCATGCAAACAGTTGACTCATTGGAAAAGACTTTGATGATGGGAGGTATTGGGGGCAAGAGAAGAAGGGGACGACAAAGGATGAGATGGCTGGATGGCATCACTGACTATATGGACGTGAGTCTGAGTGAACTCTGGAAGTTGGTGATGGACAGTGAGGCCTGGCATGCTGCGATTCATGGGGTCTCAAAGAGTCAGACACGACTGAGCGATGGAACTGAACTGAACTGAACACTGTATTGGTGTTTTTCTTTCTGATTACTTCACTACGTATAATAGGGTCCAGTTTCATCCACCTCATTAGAGCTGATTCAAATGTATTCTTTTTAAGAGCTGAGTAATATTCCATTGTGTGTATGTACCACAGCTTTCTTATCCATTTGTCTGCTGATGGACATCTAGGTTGCTTCTATGTCCTTGATATTATAAACAGTGCTGTGATGAACAGTGGAGTACACGTGTCTCTTTCAATTCTGGTTTCCTCGGTGTGTATGCCAAGCAGTGGGTTTGCTGGGTCATATGGCAATTCTATTTCCAGTTTTTTAAGGAATCTCCACACTGTTCTCCATAGTGACTATACTAGTTTGCATTCCAACCAACAGTGTAAGAGGGTTCCCTTTTCTCCACACCCTCTCCAGCATTTATTGCTTGTAGACGTTTAGATCACAGCCATTGTGACTGGCATCAAATGGTACCTGATTATGATTTTGATTTGAATTTCTCTGATAATGAGTGATGTTGAGCATCTTTTCATATGTTTGTTAGCCATCTGTATGTCTTCTTTGGAGAAATCTCTGTTTGGTTCTTTGGGCCACTTTTTGATTGGGTCATTTATTTTTCTGGAATTGAGCTGCAGGAGTTGCTTATATATTTTTGAGATTAATTCTTTGTCAGTTGCTTCATTTGCTATTATTTTCTCCCATTCTGAAGGCTGTCTTTTCACCTTGCTTATAGTTTACTTTGTTGTGCAGAAGCTTTTAATTTTAATTAGGTCCTATTTATTTATTTTTGCTTTTATTTCCAATATTCTGGGAGGTGAGTCATAGAGGATCTTGCTAATCAATGAATATAGTAAAGTTGCAGGATATAAAATCAACACACAGAAATCCTTTGCATTCCTATACACTAACAATGAGGAAACAGAAAGAGAAATTAAGGAAATAATTCCATTTACCATTGCAATGAAAAGAAAAAAATACTTAGAAATATATCTACCTAAAGAAACAAAAGACCTATATATAGAAAACTATCAAACACTGGCGAAAGAAATCAAAGAGGACACAAATAGATGGAGAAATATACTGTGTTCATGGATCAAAAGAATCAATATAGTGAAAATGGGTATACTACCCAAAGCAATCTGTAGATTCAATTCAATCCCTGTCAAGATACCAATGGTATTTTTCAGAGAACTAGAACAAATAATTTCACAGTTTGTATGGGGGGAAAAAAAAAACTCAAATAGGCAAAGCAGTCTTAAGAAAGAAGAATGGAACTGGAGGAATCAACCTGCCCGACTTCAGTCTCTACTACAAAGCCACAGTCATCAAGACAGTACAGTAGTGGCACAAAGATGGAACTCTAGACCAAAATAGAAAGCCCAGAGATAAATGGAACAGAATAGAAAACCCAGAGATAAATCTACCCACTTATGGACACCTTATCTTTGACAAAGGAGGCAAGAATATACAATGGAGAAAAGACAATCTCTTTAAGAAGTGTCGCTGGGAAAAGTGGTCAACCACTTGTAAAAGAATGAAACTAGAACACTTTCTAACACCATACACAAAAATAAACTCAAAATGGATTAAAGATTTAACGTACGACCAGAAACTATAAAACTCCTAGAGGAGAACATAGGCAAAACATTCTCTGACATAAACCACAGAAAAATCCTCTATGACCCACCTCGAAGAATACTGGAAAAGTATTTGAAGAAAAGAGAATACTAGACTACCATACCTGCCTCCTGTGAAACCTCTATGCAGGTAAAAAAGCAACAGTTAGAACTGGACTTGGAACAACAGACAGGTTCAAAATTGGGAGAGGAGTCCCTCAAGGCTGTATATTGTCACCCTGCTTATTTAACTAATATTCAGAGTACATCATGGGAAGTGATGGACTGAATAAAGCACAAGCTGGAATCAAGATAAAAGTGGAGAATGAAAAGGCTGGCTTAAAGCTCAACATTCAAAAAACAAAGACCATGGCATCCAGCCATATCACTTTATGGCAAATAGATGGGGAAACAATGGAAACAATGAGAGACTTTATTTTCTTGGGCTCCAAAATCACTGTGGACAGTGACTGCAGCCATGAAATTAAATGATTCTTACTACTTGGAAGAAAAGCAATGATAAACCAAGACAGTATATTAGAAACAGGCACAGTCTTTTCCAACAAACGTCCATGTTGTCAAAGTTATGATTTTTTTCCTGTTGTCTTGTATGAACGAGATAGTTGTACAATAAAAAAGTCTGAGTGCAAAAGAATTGAAGTTTGCGAACTGTGGAGAAGATTCGAGAGTACCTTGGACAGCAAGGAGATAAAAGCAGTCAATCCTAAAGGAAATCAACCCTGAATATTCATTGGAAGGACTGACGCTGAAGCTGAAACTTCAATACTTTGGACCCTAGATGGGAAGAGCTGACTCATTAGAAAGCCCCTGGTGCTGGTAAAGATTGAAGGCAGAAGACAGGAATGACAGAGGATGAGATGGTTGGATGGCATCTCCGAATCAATGGACATGAGCATGAGCAAACTCTGGGAGACGGTGAGGGATAGGGAGGCCTAGCATGCTGCAATCCATGGGGTTGTAAATAGTTGGATACAACTGAGTGACTGAACAACAATATGGTGACTAGAATTTGATAAGTAGAGTCTGGAGAAGAGAGTTCTCCACAGGAAAAGAGCTTCATAATTCTACCTAAGAGACACATAATGTTTGGCTGAATATCAAACTCAGAATACACTAGATTGAACTTCAGGAAGCTAGGGAGAGAAAGACTACCATAGAAATGACAACTAATGGGAAATTGTAAGCTGGAAAATTTGCTGAACTCCGTCAGATCTGTGAATCATTCAAACTTGCTACGCAGAGTAGAGAAAGATATTTACACATATGGACATTTTATTAGATATTTTCAGTGGTTTCCATGATGATAGAGGGGCTACACTATTGCTAAGATAAGGCCCACTCTAAGTCTAGTCTCTTAAAAAAGTTTAAGCGTCAAAAAAATCCTGCTGATTTAAAATAAGACATCAGTTAATGCATGTTCTGTTGATAAAATAAAAGCATTTATTATAATTATTAGAATATATTAACATTTGTTGATTGATGTCCCTAGGACTTGGTTGTGTAGTAACAGAACAAAACACCCTAATGGTGGCTGGTTGTTTAGTCTCTAAGTCGTGTCTGACTCTTGCAATCCCATGGACTGGAGCCAGGCTCTTCTGTCCATGGGATTCTCCAGGCAAGAATACTGGAGTGTGTTGCTATTTCCTTCTCCAGAGGATCTTTATTCCCAAGGATCAAACCCAGGTCTCCTGCATTGCAGACAGATTCTTTACTGACCGAACTATGAGGGAAGTAACACCCTAATAATTGTTTTTAAATTAAGATGACCCCCTAATAACTAGTTTTTTCTCTTTCTCTATGTTTCATCCATGTCTGCCCATTTTCCATTTCTTGTTTTCTCCTTTTAATCTAATATGGATGTGAGAGTTGGACTATAAAAAAAGCTGAGCATCAAAGAATTGATGCTTTTGAATTGTCATGCTGGAGAAGACTCTTGAGAGCCCCTTGGACTACACGGAGATCCAACCAGTCTATCCTAAAGGAGATTAGTCCTGGGTGTTCATTGGAAGGACTGATGTTTAAGCTGAAACTCTAATACTTTGGCCACCTGATGCAAAGAGCTGACTCATTTGAAAAGACCCTGATGCTGGGAAAGATTGAGGGCAGGAGGAGAAGGGGATGACAGAGCATAAGATGGTTGGATGGTGTCACTGACTCAACGGACATGAGTTTGGGTAAACTCTGGGAGTTAGTGATGGACAGGGAGGTTCATGGGGTGGCAAAGAGTCAGACATGACTGAGCGACTGAACTGAACTGAACTGAATCTAAGTAAACCAAGCCCCATTTAAGACCAAAAAATCCTTTCCTTTAAAACTTTTCACCATAGTTACATCTTTGTACTGTTTTATAAGCTGCTCTGTTATTTTCAGAATCATAAATATCAAGTATAGCATGGATAGCAACAGCTGGTGATCTTAACTTATTGTCTCTATTGCTACTATCATGAGTCCTCTGACCCTATTTTTCTCATCTCTAATCATGCAGAACTCTTGATGAATAATAATTAACAGATTGACGAATATATGAAAAGAGGTTAATGTTAGGGTGTTATCAGACAGTGTTTATTTCCACTTTGGTTAATTTTCTCTTGAAATTCAGAGAGCATAATAAGTGTAACTGAAATTATAGCTTTTATCTTTTGAATCTAGTGTGACAAATTTGGTTTTCGAAAGGTTAGGAAAACTGCATTGGTATGTTTTGATATTTTAAATGGTAAAAAATATTATCTTTTTAGTCATTTTTCGTAGTAGCAAAGAAATAGTGGTTACTTAAAATTTGCAAATCATAGATTAAGTGTGTGCGCGTTAGTGGCTTAGTTGTGTCTGACTGTCTGCAGTCCCATAGACTGTAGTCCGTGAGGCCCCTCCATCTGCGGGATTCTCCAGGAGAGAATACTGGAGTGGGTTACAATTTCATTCTTCAGTCTAAGTAAAGGACCTAATTTATTGTGGACACTTTAGAAATGTGAATTACATTTTTAATTGTCATTAACTGAAAGTAATTCTTTTATAGTTATAATTCAATAAAATATGATGTCTATAAACACTACTTTCAAAAATATATAAATAGATATAAAGCATGTGAATGTGTATAAATATAAAGGTGAACATTGACAGCAAGAAACAAATGCAGAAATATATTTCCTATTGAAAATAGAAGCCACATGCTTTGGTCCTCTGTGAAACAGTGCTTTTTTAAAAACAAATTCCATTTATCTTCAAAAATCAATTTAGCAAAAAACAAAAAAAAAGAAAGAAAAAATGAGTACTTTGTTTAGGTGATAAGAAAGTAATACATACAATCTACCACAATAAATTTTTTACCACAATAATTTATCTGTCATATACTTTCTCATACTTACAACTACTTCTAGAACTCTTTCCAAAACAGTCTCAGAATCCATTCTATAAGAGTTCTAGCTTTAATACTACTTTTAGCTCTCAGATTAACTTTCTTCCTAGTACCCGGATATCAGAAAAGTATAAATAACTGGCTAAGAAACAGAACAACCTTTCATGAATGACTAGGGAGAGGGGAAAAAAGTGGGTCAAGTCAGTAGTGTCTGTGGATGGAAGGAGAGTGAGAAGGGCTGGCAAAAATCATTTAAAAATATATTATATATATATAATATATTTTTTAAGATTGTTTATTGGAAAACTCATATGTTTTCAGGGAAAACATACAATCCTCTATGTTTAAATACATTAGGGCCACTGGAGTTCCCTGGTGGCTCAGATGGTAAAGTGTCTGCCTACAATGCAGGAGACCTGGGTTGGATCCCTGGGTGGGGAAGATCCCTTGGAGAAGGAAATGGCAACCCACTCCAGTACTCTTGCCTGGAAAATCCCATGGACCAAGGAGCCTGGTAGGCTACAGTCCATGGGGTCGCAAAGAGTCAGACACGACTGAGCGACTTCACTTTCACTTTAAGGCCGCTGCAGCTATAGAAAATTGTTCTGTTATGTGGAAGTATCTTCCACATTTCCAGCTTCAAATTCCCCACAGTGTAGAATTATATTATTATTGTGTCAATATTGATATTTCTTTCATTGCATAATTTATACCTTCTTTTCAAATAAATAGAAGAGAAGGATAAAGGGAAAACAGAAGTACAAATACCTCCTTTTCCACCAAAATGTTTTCATTCCTTTCCAGCTGTGTTGTTATTTATTCCAGTCTGCCTTTCAAGATGACTTGTTCCTGGCATTCTAAGTTAAAAATAAGTGATCATTTTTACTCTAATTATATCATATATTGAACCTTTTTTTTTTCTATAGCATTTTAGGATCAGAAATCATTTCACCCTAAGCTATTACTTTTACCTGTATTTTCTTGGAAAGTGTTCAAAGATTTGCATTTTCTTAGTATGAAGGGAATTTTACAGTTGGACTTTAATTGAAAAACCTATTTAAAAATAAAATTTAAGAACAAGAATAAGAATTTAAAATTTAGAATAAGAATTTCTCTGAAGATTATTCCTAGAGTATACCATTTGAATGTTCACTGAAACAGGTATGACATTTGATTGTACCTTGACTTTTAGATTTTATTAGTAGATTCTAATACCCCTTCCCCCAACCTCAGCCAACTACCTCTCGGGAGATCTTATTTGGACCTCCACTGGCTGTGTTCATAGTAATACTTCCTAAGACCCATCTTGATTTCACACACCAGGATTTCTGGGTCTCGGTGAGTGAACACAATATAAAAGCCTTTCATTTATGCATATTAGTTTAAAATAAGTTTTCTTATACTTGGGCCTGGTAAGAATTTTTCTGTCACTAAATTCTGAGCTGTAGTTCTTGCTTATGTGAAATAACAATGACATGAAAACACTACAAAGTATATAAGAAAAACAAGTTAGATAAACTGTTCAATTAAAAATTTTTATATGATATATATATACACACACATACATATTATCTTTAAAAATATAATCCAGTATATAAAAGTTAAGTCTCTATGGAAAATTATTATGAATGTGTACTTTCTTACTCTTCTCTGCTTCTCATAGAACATAGACACTTTGTTTTCCGAGACAATTGAAACAGAATAGCAAAAACCAGACCTCTGTGTTTTAACTGTAAAAACATGTTATGACAAAGTTAGCCACTATACTATTCTGAGAACTTCCTGCTAAATAGCATTACTACCTAAAAGACACATGATGGTGGTGAATCCATCTCACTCTGATGGTGATGAATATTTATATTGCCAAATGATTAGGCAACATATTTACTTGGCTTCAGGTTCAGTAGAATAATAAATCAAATATATTGGATCCAGAAAGAGCTGGACACACTGAGTGACTGAACTGAACTGAACTGAACTGAGCTTTGTGACTTTTGCTTTGACACTCATATTTAGTGAGGTATCCTTGGTCTTAATATCTAAGGCATAGAGTATTTGGACAGAGACTGTGGCCAGGCCCGCAAGCTCACACCCTCTTCTGTGATCAGCAATATTCTCTGTAGGATACTGATTCTGCCTACAAGGACGCACTGTTACTGCCAAGCAAGGAAGACAACATTTCCTATCCACCACTGCCACCTAATGTCTCTTTGGGGTACTACCAGCTCAGGTTCTACTAAATTTTTGATGAACTGAACTGAACTGAACTGAGCTTTGTGACTTTTGCTTTGACACTCATATTTAGTGAGGTATCCTTGGTCTTAATATCTAAGGCATAGAGTATTTGGACAGAGACTGTGGCCAGGCCCGCAAGCTCACACCCTCTTCTGTGATCAGCAATATTCTCTGTAGGATACTGATTCTGCCTACAAGGACGCACTGTTACTGCCAAGCAAGGAAGACAACATTTCCTATCCACCGCTGCCACCTAATGTCTTTTTGGGGTACTACCAGCTCAGGTTCTACTAAATTTTTGAACTCTGGGATTCCGGCCTCTGTTCACAGTGTGACCATTAAGGATACTTCCAGCCTTGACTGCCTGCCATTCTACAACTGCTTTTGACATTAAAAGGCAATATTTGTCCATTGCAGAGCAGGAGACTTAACTGATTACAATTCAAGAAAAGTGTCTTCCAAAAAAATAGGAAAAGAAAACCCAGGAGACTGAAACACCATGAAAAGGTAAAGAGCTTGGTGCGTGGGGAGCAGGCAGCCCAGCGGCTGTGGCTGTGGCGAAGCAGTGGCCCTGTAGGATGGCTTGTTACTCTTTTAGGCGTGACTCTCCCAGTCGTCTACCACTTTCTTGCTAACCTCCCCAAAATACTTTTGCCGATTCTATTACAAATGATACTCTTTGTGCTTAATGGAAACCATTTCAGAGTCTGTTTCTTTCTTTCAGTATTGAGGAATGACCAAAGAATCTTAGGGTATAATTCGGTAATTCTTTGGTAGTATACCAAATTTGTCTATAGATAAGATAAAACAAAGGTAGATCAATGCCAGATGCTGATTAGAAAGAGATCATTCTGCTCAACCTTCCTGTGTAGGCTCACGTGCCTTCCTATGTAACCAGCAGAACCCTGAATCCTTTTGTCTTTCTAGAGTCACAGTTGTGCTCCCAGGATTGTTTAGCATCACTACAGGTTTGGTGTTATAATTGGGTGGTCTCTTTAAGGGCTATAAAAATATTTAACATGAAAATATGTTTATTGATTTACACATAAGAAAAGCACAATATAAAAATAATTTAGTATCCATGACTCTATGCTGTTTATTTTTAAATTTAGAATTCATAAAGATTATCATACAGTTAAAAATTAATTGAAGGTCAAGTCTTTGTCTCATTTAAGAGTTTCTCAGCATGTGTGATAGTTGCCAAGAAATCATAGCCAATTATAAAATGGATGAGTTACTCATGGGAAAACCATTTGAAAAACAAAAATTATAAAAATCAGTTTCCAATTTACAGTGGAGTTATTTTTATTGTTGGATGTGAGGGCATTCACATATATTTGGTGAGATGTGGAGTAGAACGATGGTGGTTTATAAAAAGGCCCTTTTGTCACATTTTTTTCCGAAGAACTGAAGGTAGAGCAGAAACTACCTGCTACAAACAACAAATATCTTTCAGTTCTCAAGTTTCAGAAGGCATAAAGTCTTAGTGAGTTGTAAGAAATTTGTTATCTATTTTATTATATCCCAGGGATGGTGGAGCCTGGTGGGCTGCCATTTATGGGGTTGCACAGAGTCGGACACGACTGAAGCGACTTAGCAGCAGCAGCAGCAGCAGCATGCCTATTTAATTCTATTTTTAGTTATGTGTCATTGAGTTAAAATTGTGCTCCAGAAAGAAACACAGTATTTGCTCCCTGGGTGTGTTGAGTGTCTGTGAGACACCATTTCTAAAATGTTTGAGTTTTACAGTTTGGGTTGACTACTCTTGAGAGGTGATAGCAGCTTTCTTCTTTTGAAGAAGATATTAAGAAATCAGTACAGGAAATTATAAAGCCTTTGATTTGATGAAGAGATCTAAGGTATTTTGTTTGCTTGTTTTACCACATGGTAATACCATTTGCCTATGGTGATCAGCGTAGGTATGTATTCGGGGAAACTGAAAAATATCCTCTGAGAAAAATCCTATTGGTTTTCAGTGCAAAAAGCTCCTAAGAAAAAGGATGAGTTCCTCTTCCTCCAGTCCTCTGTAAGAGCAAAAGGATGAAGCAAGTGTTTTTTAGTTTCATGGCTGCAGTCACTGTCTGCATTGATTTTGGAGTTCAAGAAAATTAAAATCTGTCACTTACTTCCACGTTTTCCCATTCTATCTGACATAAAGTGATGAGACCAGATGCCATGATCTTAGTCTTTTTAACACTGAGTTTTAAGCTAGCTTTTTCACGTTCAATAAGAGGCTCTTTAGTTCCTCTTCACTTTCTGTCATTAAAGTGTTATGATCTCTGGTTCATCTGCTTCTTTGAAACCCAGCTTGTACATCTGGAAGTTCTAGGGTCACATTCTGCTGAAGCCTAGCTTGAAAGATTTTGAGAATAATTTGCTAGCATATGAAATGAGCACAACTGT
Source organism: Madoqua kirkii (assembly GCA_006408675.1). Taxonomy (NCBI): domain Eukaryota; kingdom Metazoa; phylum Chordata; class Mammalia; order Artiodactyla; family Bovidae; genus Madoqua; species Madoqua kirkii. The sequence continues at coordinate 16,259 of SJYC01063470.1, forward strand.
ATGGTAGTTTATATAATAATTCCATCTTTGGCCATGAACCACCTATTTCTTGGGGAATTAGGTCTGCTTCCCTTCACCTCAGCACCTCAGGGTACAACTGCTCTCCTCACAGTCAACTGATGGGATCTGTGCCTGGGATCTGTCTTCAGCAATCCTCTGATCACCCCTCCCCTGGGATTCGAGGTTCCATAGAAGTCCCTCTTCTTCATAGCTTTCAGCATCTGTCTTACTGTCTCATCTCAGTAAACTGGTGCTCCCATCCCCTCTCCATGGATGCTACATCCTGTATTATGGAGGCACTTGGTGTGTCTTCATGGTCTTTGTTTTCCAGGACCTAGCATGGTACCTGGTATCCAGTAGGGACTTAAATAGTGTTTGTTATTAAATTAGCTAATAACTGAATTAAAGAGTGTGGATGGATTTTGTAATGTTACAACTGATAGAAAGGTACATTTTCAGTGATCCTCAGGAATAGAAAAGATCAGCTGAGGCTGGAGTTGTGTTCAGAAGACTTTTAAATGGATTTTTTCAAAGGAATCAATAGACAAAACAGAGGAAACTAACGAGAAAAGGAAAAGAATGTCACTAAGTAGTGATGAAGGATACCTGACTCATCATACCTTGTCAGAGAGAAAAGTCCTTCCCCTTTTAGCCTAATTTGGCGATGCTGTTCTGTTCGCTGCTTAATCTCCTTTTACCCTTTGCAGGAGCCTTTTTTGGAAGACATGGTCATGGTCTTGAGCCCCCTGTTTTTGGTTTTCATGCTGTATCTAGGCCTGACCCCACAAACCGTGGCCCAAAATGATCGGTACAAGGAATTTCTAAGGAAGCACTATGATCCTAGTGAAAAAGGCCACAATGACAGATACTGTGAGACCATAATGAAGAGACGAAACATGACTAGACCCTGCAAAGACATCAACACCTTTGTTCATGGCAAGAGTGATGACTCAGGGCCGTCTGTGATAGAAACGGAGAACCTTACATAAACGGTCTTAGAAGAAGCAACTCTGCCTTCCAGATCACCACCTGCAAGCATAAAGGAGGGTCCACCCGGCCTCCATGCCGGTATAGAGCCTTCAGTGCAAGCAGAATCATTGTTATTCAATGTGAAAATGGCTTTCCCGTCCACCTTGAGGAGACCTTTATCCCTCCAAGACCATAGTCCAGAGCTGGCTCTGCTCTTCCTTCCTTGCATTTCCCCTCGCATTATGGCAACATGCATTGCTAGGAATCCAGAACATGAGCTGCTGATCTTTTCTTTCATGCTTTACAATATGCTTCATCAATAAAAAGTCTCTGAAGTCAGCAAGAATCAGTCTTCTCACTGATCCCTGGTCTATTGATCTTCCCCCGTTTTCTCTACTCAGCTTCCCCCTGAGAGGGTTGGATGGGAGAGCAATGCCTTTTTCCTTATTAGTCATTTCCATCTCAGGTAACAGGGGGCAGACTTTTCCTTTCTGTAAAGGTTGGGATGTTAAATTTATCTTTCAGAGATTGCTGGAAACTTTTTCAAGGAAATAGAGAAAACACACCCAGGAGACTGAAAAGCGCAATGTAAGCTTAAATCAAATCCCTTATGATTACACAGTAGAAGTGACAGATAGATTCAAAGGATTAGCTCTGGTAGACAGAGAATTAGATCTGGTAGACAGAGTGCCTGAAGAACTATGGGCAGAGGTTCATGACATTTTACAGGACATAATGACCAAAACCATCGCAAAGAAGAAGAAATGCAAGAAGGCAAAATGGCTGTCTGGGGAGGCCTTCCAAATTGCTGAGGAAAGAAGAGAAGCGAAAGGCAAAGGAGAAAAGGAAAGAGATACCCATCTGAATACAGATCCCCAAAGAATAGCAGGGAGAGCTAAGAAAGCCTTCCTGAGTGAACAATGCAAAGGAATAGAGGAAAACAGCAGAATGGGGAAAGACTAGAGATCTCTTCAAGAAAATTAGAGATACCAAGGGAACATTTCATGCAAAGATGGACACAATAAAGGACAGAAATGGTATGGACCTAACAGAAGCAGAAGAGATTAATAAAAGGTAGCAAGAATATACAGAAGAGCTATACAAAAAAAGGTCTTCATAAGCCAGATAACCACGATGGAGTGAGCACTCACCTAGAGCCAAACATCCTAGAGTGTGAAGTCAAGTGGGCCTTAGGGAGCATCACTACAAACAAAGCTAGTGGAGGTGATGGAATTCCAGCTGAGCTACTGCAAATCCTAAAAGATGACATTGTTAATGTACTGCATACATTATGCCAGCAAATTTGGAAAACTCAGCAGTGGCCACAGGACAGGAAAAGGTCAGTTTTCATTCCAATGTCAAAGAAGGGCAGTTCCAAAGAATGTTCAAACTACTATACAGTTGGACTCATTTTAATGCTCAAAATCTTTCAATCTAGCTTTCAACAGTACATGAATTGGGAACTTCCAGATGTGCAAGCTGGATTTAGAAAAGGCAGAGAAACCAGAGATCAAATTGTTAGCATCCACTGGATCACAGAAAAAGCAAGGAAATTTCAGAAAAGCATCTACTTCTGCTTCATTGACTGCAGCAAAGCATTTGACTGTGTGGACCACAATAAATTGTGGAAAATTCTGAAAGAGACGGGAATACCAGAACACCTGACCTGCCTCCTGAGAAACCTGTATGCAGGCCAAGAAGCAACAGTCAGAACCAGACATGGAACAATGGACTGGTTCAAAATTGGGAAAGGAGTATGTCAAGGCTGTATACTGTCACCCTGCTTATTTAACTTATATGCAGAGTACATCATGAGAAATGCTGGGCTGGATGAAGCACAAGCTGGAATCAAGATTGCTGGGAGAAATATCAACAACCTCAGATATGCAGATGATACCACTTTAATGGCAGAAAGCAAAGAGAAACTAAAACACCTTTTGATGAAGGTGAAAAGGAGAGTGAAAAAGCTGGCTTAAAACTCAACATTCAGAAAACTGAGATCATGGCATCTGGTCCCATCAGTTCATGGCAAATAGATGGATAAAAAATGGAAACAGTGACAGACTTTATTTACTCGGGCTCAAAATCACTGTTCGTGATGACAGCAGCCATGAAATTAAAACACACTTGCTCCTTGGAAGAAAAGCTATGACAAACCTAGATAGCGTATTAAAAAGCAGAGATATCACATTGCTGAAAAAGGTCTGTATAGTCAAAGCTATGGTTTTTTCAGCAGTCATGTATGGATGTGAGCTCAGGACCATAAAGAAGGCTGAGCACCAGTGAATTGATGCTTTTGAGCTGTGGTGTTGGAGAAGACTCTTGAGAGTCCCTTGGACTGCAAGGAGATTGAAGGCAGGAGGAGAAAGAGATGACAGAAGATGAGACAGTTGGATGGCATCACCAAGTCAATGGACATGAATTTGAGCAAGCTCCAGGAGATGGTAAAGGACAGGGAAGCCTGGCATGCTGCAGTCCATAGGGTTGCAAAGAGTTAGACATGACTGAGTGACTGAACAGCAATAAAACAGACAAGGTAGATCAGTGTCAGATGCTGATTAGAAGGCTATGACATGCCTTCCCACGTAAGCAGCAGAATCCTGAATCCTTTTGTCTTTCTAGATCTACAGTTGTACTCCCAGGACTGTTTAGCATCACTACAGGTTTAGTGCTACAACTTGTGGCCTCTTTAAGGGCTACAAAAATATTTAATATGAAAATACGTTTATTGACTTAAATAAGAAAAGCACAGTATAAAAATTAATAATTTAATATCCATGACACTATACCACTTCTATTTAAGTTTAGGATTCATAAAGATTATAGCACATTTTAAAATAAATTGAAGATCAGATTTTTATCCCAGTCTAAGAATTTCCACCATGTGTGATGATTGATGAGAAAACATAGCCAATTATAAATTGGATGAGTTACTCATTGGAAAACAATTTGAAAAACCAAGTTATAAAAATCAGTTTCCAAAGTTCTTTTTATTGTTAGACATGAGGACATATCTTTGGTAAAATGTGAAGTGGGACCATGGTGGGTTTTTAAAAAGGCCCTATTCTTTCAATTTTCCTCCAAAGAACTGATGGTATAGTCAGAAACTACCCACTACAAACAATAAGCATCTTGCAATGCTCCAGTTCTCAACTTTCAGAAGAAATAAAATCTTAGTGGCTCTTAAAAAGTTTGTTTTCTATTTTGTTATAAATTATGCCTGTCTAATTCTATTTTTCATTTTCTATCATTGAGTTAAAATCATGTCCCAGCAAGAAGCATAGTATTTACTCTCTGGCTGTGCTGAGTGTCTGTGACACACCATTCTTGGGATGTGCAACTTTACAGTTTTAGTTGACTGCTCCTGAGTGATGATGGCAGCTCTCCCTTCTTTTGAGGAGGATGTTAAGAAATCAATACAGCAAATTATAAAGCTTTTTATTGAATGAAAAGGTCTGAAGTGTTTTGTTGTTTATTTGTTTAACCACATGATAATGCTATTTATCTGTTATGTAACTGTCCACATAGGCCTTCAGGGAAAATATTCTCTGAGAATAATCCAAACTGTTCCCAGTACAGGAAGCTCTCAGGAGTAAGCCTGAATTCCTCTTCCTCCAGTTCTCTGTAAGAGCTGACCCCAGACCCACTCCCAAGTATGATACAGATTCTTCCACACTTGTCTCTGTTCTTTCTAAATAGTAATAACTCCACATTTGGCCATGAAACACTTACTTCTTGAGGAATCAGTTCTTCTACTTCTGCTTCCATTCACCACCTTCCATTCACTGCTCTCCACACAATCAGCTGATGGACTGACTTGCCCCGACTCCACCGTCAACATCCTCTCTGATCGCCTTTCCCTGGGCTCAAGGTTCCCTGAAAGTCCCTCATCTTCATAGTTCTCAGCGTATATCTTATTGTCTCATCTTTGTATATTGGCGCTCTTATCCCTTCCCTCTGGCTGATCTCCCCGTGGGTGCTGCACCCTGTATTAGGGAGGCACTTGGTATGTCTTAACGGTCTTTGTGTTCTAGGACCTAGCATGCTATCTGGTACCCAGTCAATAAATGAATTAAATGTGAATGGATTTCGTTAATGTTACCACTGATAGAAATGTAAATTTTCAGTGATCTTCAGGGATAGGAAACAGTGTTTGCATTTGGAAGTTGTGTTCAGGAAACTTTTAAATTGACTTTCCAAAGAAATCGATTGACAAGACAGATGAGACCACTGAGGAAAGGAAAATAAAAAGATATACCTCTCTTGCCTGGAAAATCCCATGGACGGAGGAGCCTGGTGGGCCATAGTCCATGGGGTCGCTAAGAGTCAGACATGACTGAGTGACTTCACTTTCACTTTTCACTTTCATGCATTGGAGAAGGAAATGGCAACCCACTCCAGTGTTCTTGCCTAGAAAATCCCAGGGACGGGGGAGCCTCATGGGCTGCCGTGTATGGGGTCGCACAGAGTTGGACTCGACTGAAGCGACTTACTTAGCAGCAGCAGCAGCAGCAGTGACAGAGGATACCTGATTCATGGCACCCCATCATGAAAACAAATCCCTGTACTTTTAGCCTAGTTTGGCAATGTTGTTGTGTGCCCTACTGCATCTGTTTTTGCCCTTGGCAGGAGCCTTTGTTGGAAGAGATGGTCATGGTCCTGAGCCCGTTATTTTTGGTCTTCATGCTGGGTCTGGGTCTGACCCCACTGGCCCTGGCTCAAGATGACTACAAATACAGAGACTTCCTGAACAAGCACTACGATGCCAATCCAAAGGGCCGGAATGACAGATACTGTAATAGCATGATGGAAAATCGACGCCTGACCAGACCTTGCAAAGACACCAACACCTTTATTCATGACAACAGTAATAACATCAAGGCCATCTGTAACAACGACAGCAATGGAAAACTTTACCGCGGCAATCTCAGAATAAGCACGTCTAAATTCCAGGTCACCATCTGCAAGCATATAGGAGGTTCCTCCCGGCCTCCATGCCGGTACAGAGCCACAAAAGACTACAGAGTCATTGTTGTCAGCTGTGAAAATGGCTTGCCCCACCACTTTGATGAGTCCTTTATCCCTCCACGCCAGTAGCCCAGAGCTGGCTCTGCTCTTCCTTCCTTGCATTTTCCCCTCACACCGCAGCAACATTCATTGATAAGAACCCAGAAAATGAGCTGCTGATGTTTTCGGTTTTATAAATGCTTCATAAATAAAAAATCTCTCATATCAGTAAGAATCAAAGTCTTCTTGCTGATTCTTGGTCTGTTGATCTTTCTGCATTTTCTGTGTTCACCTGAGAGGGTTGGATGGTAGAGCAATGCCTCTTTCCTTATCAGTCATTTCCTTTTCAGGCATTCAAGGAGTGGACTTTACCTTTCTGTGAAGGGGTGTGTGTTTAGTCATCCATCTGATTCTTGGTCTGTTGATCTTTCTGCATTTTCTGTGTTCACCTGAGAGGGTTGGATGGTAGAGCAATGCCTCTTTCCTTATCAGTCATTTCCTTTTCAGGCATTCAAGGAGTGGACTTTACCTTTCTGTGAAGGGGTGTGTGTGTTAGTCATCCAGTCATATCCCACTTTTGGGACCCTGTGAACTATAGCCCACCAGTCTCCTTTGTCTGTGGAATTTTCCAGGCAAGAATACTGGAGTGGGTTGCCGTTTCCTCCTCCAGGGGATCTTCCCAACCCAGCAATTGAACCCACATCTCTTGTGTCTTCTGCATTGGCAGGCAGATTCTTTACCCGGCACCACCTGGGAAGCCCTTTGGGACTAAATACCAATAGATTAATTACATTTTCTTTCCCTCTCTCTCTCACACACACATGCACACATTTGAAATCCTGCATAAATAACAAAACCCTTTCAGGGTAGCCACCTCTTCCCTTAAGTAGGAAGAAATTTGTATTGCTTTGAATGGCACACTCCCAGGATATTCTCATGGTTATTTCATATAAAGATCAAAAAATTGATTACTACATTATTTTCTCTTTAATCTTTTCCTTTATCAACTGATGCCTGGCAACTCTAAGGTCTTGGGGAGGTCATAGAAAAATTCCAAGCTTATCCTTTATTCTTCAATTTGATATGGTTTCAAGAAGGAAATGGCAATCCACTCTGGTACTCTTGCCTGGAAAATCCTATGGATGTAAAAGTCTGGTAGGCTACAGTCCATGGGGTCACAAAGAGTCAGACACGACTGAGCCACATTACTTCACTTCACTTCAAGTAAATACAAGCTTAAGTTAACAGACAGTCTTTGTAAAATATGCTAATTAATCTATGAGTTTCGTGTTACCTAATTTCATCAACTCTCACGAGTTGGACTGTGAAGAAGGCAGAGTGCTGAAGAATTGATGCCTTTGAACTGTGGTGTTGGAGAAGACTCTTGAGAGTCCCTTGGACTGCAAAGAGATCCAACCAGTCCATTCTGAAGGAGATCAACTCTGGGATTTCTTTGGAAGGAATGATGCTAAAGCTGAAACTCCAGTCCTTTGGCCACCTCATGTGAAGAGCTGACTCATTGGAAAGACTCTGATGCTGGGAGGGATCGGGGCAGGAGGAGAAGGGGCAACAGAGGATGGCATCACGGACTCGATGGATGTGAGTCTGGGTGAACTCCAGGAGATGGTGATGAACAGGGAGGCCTGGCGTGCTGCGATTCATGGGGTCACAAAGAGTCAGACACTGAACTGAGCTGAAAATCCCATGGATGTAAAAGGCTACAGTCCATGGGGTCACAAAGAGTCAGACACGACTGAGCCACATTACTTCACTTCAAGTAAATGGATGGCTGAACTGAACTGAATTTCATCAACAGATACCTGGATATCTTATTTGCTGCTACTGCTGCTAAGTTGCTTCAGTTGTGTCTGACTCTGTGCAACCCCATAGATGGCAGCCCACCAGGCTCCCCCGTCCCTGGGATTCTCCAGGCAAGAACACTGGAGTGGCTTGCCATTTCCTTCTCCAATATGTGAAAGTGAAGTCACTTAGTCTTGTCCGACTCTTAGTGACCCCATGGACTGCAGCCCACCAGGCTCCTCCATCCATGGTATTTTCCAAGCAAGAATACTGAGTGGGTGCCATCACCTTCTCCGGGATATCTTACTTAGAGTGCAGTTAATAAACTACAATAATGCAGCATTATTTTTGCCATCTTATGAATGGCCATCATGGTCACAGTATTCCCCATGGTGGCCTCCCCTGATGCCTGCATGTCCTGAAACGGACCAAAAGCCCTGGTTCCTCAACACCTGGGTTAGAGACCAGTGTCCTGGTACCACACAGAGCCCAGCCTCACAGAAAGTATTCAATTTATGGAGGAAGGGATGGAAGAGTAGGTCATGGTTTCATCTGTTTCAAAATTGAAAACACTGTCATTTCTCTCCAAAGTAGGGAGAAAATTTTTCCACAACTCTTTTGTAAAATTTGTCTTACTGTTATAAAGTTAAAAAAAACCCTTAGGAACCAAGAAATTTCCAGTGCTTAGTAGACTACTAGAACTCTTTCTCAGGTTCTCCAACCAGTACCATCTGTTGAGGTAAAGGGGGTTTCCAAACAGACTCTTGCCCACTTATGGTCTTGATTGTTGTTGTTTAGTCGCTAAGTGGTGTTCGACTTTTCTGCAACCCCATGGACTATAGCCTTTCAGGCTCCTCTGTCCATAGCATTTCCGGGGAATCCTATGAATTATGGAAGAATTCTGGAATGCATAGCCATTTCCTTCTCCAGGGGATCTTCCCCACCCAGGGACTGAACCAGCATCTCCTGCATTATAGGCAGATTCTTTACCACTGAGCCACCAGGGAAATCCTATGGTCTCGATGGGGAAGGTCAAAGGTTTGGACCATTACTTCATTGATCACATCATAGTTGTGAAAACTCACATCTCCAGGGACTTTCCTGGTGGTCCAGTGGTTAATAGATTCACCTTGCAATGCAACAAATGGGGATTCGATCCTTGATCAGGTAACTAAGATCCCACGTGGCCCAGAGCATCTAAGCCCACACACCACAGCTACTGAGCAGTGGGCTCTGGAACTGCACCACCACTACAGCTAAATTTAAAGACTCTGATGCTGGGAGGGATCGGGGCAGGAGGAGAAGGGGCAACAGAGGATGGCATCACGGACTCGATGGATGTGAGTCTGGGTGAACTCCAGGAGATGGTGATGAACAGGGAGGCCTGGCGTGCTGCGATTCATGGGGTCACAAAGAGTCAGACACTGAACTGAGCTGAAAATCCCATGGATGTAAAAGGCTACAGTCCATGGGGTCACAAAGAGTCAGACACGACTGAGCCACATTACTTCACTTCAAGTAAATGGATGGCTGAACTGAACTGAATTTCATCAACAGATACCTGGATATCTTATTTGCTGCTACTGCTGCTAAGTTGCTTCAGTTGTGTCTGACTCTGTGCAACCCCATAGATGGCAGCCCACCAGGCTCCCCCGTCCCTGGGATTCTCCAGGCAAGAACACTGGAGTGGCTTGCCATTTCCTTCTCCAATATGTGAAAGTGAAGTCACTTAGTCTTGTCCGACTCTTAGTGACCCCATGGACTGCAGCCCACCAGGCTCCTCCATCCATGGTATTTTCCAAGCAAGAATACTGAGTGGGTGCCATCACCTTCTCCGGGATATCTTACTTAGAGTGCAGTTAATAAACTACAATAATGCAGCATTATTTTTGCCATCTTATGAATGGCCATCATGGTCACAGTATTCCCCATGGTGGCCTCCCCTGATGCCTGCATGTCCTGAAACGGACCAAAAGCCCTGGTTCCTCAACACCTGGGTTAGAGACCAGTGTCCTGGTACCACACAGAGCCCAGCCTCACAGAAAGTATTCAATTTATGGAGGAAGGGATGGAAGAGTAGGTCATGGTTTCATCTGTTTCAAAATTGAAAACACTGTCATTTCTCTCCAAAGTAGGGAGAAAATTTTTCCACAACTCTTTTGTAAAATTTGTCTTACTGTTATAAAGTTAAAAAAAACCCTTAGGAACCAAGAAATTTCCAGTGCTTAGTAGACTACTAGAACTCTTTCTCAGGTTCTCCAACCAGTACCATCTGTTGAGGTAAAGGGGGTTTCCAAACAGACTCTTGCCCACTTATGGTCTTGATTGTTGTTGTTTAGTCGCTAAGTGGTGTTCGACTTTTCTGCAACCCCATGGACTATAGCCTTTCAGGCTCCTCTGTCCATAGCATTTCCGGGGAATCCTATGAATTATGGAAGAATTCTGGAATGCATAGCCATTTCCTTCTCCAGGGGATCTTCCCCACCCAGGGACTGAACCAGCATCTCCTGCATTATAGGCAGATTCTTTACCACTGAGCCACCAGGGAAATCCTATGGTCTCGATGGGGAAGGTCAAAGGTTTGGACCATTACTTCATTGATCACATCATAGTTGTGAAAACTCACATCTCCAGGGACTTTCCTGGTGGTCCAGTGGTTAATAGATTCACCTTGCAATGCAACAAATGGGGATTCGATCCTTGATCAGGTAACTAAGATCCCACGTGGCCCAGAGCATCTAAGCCCACACACCACAGCTACTGAGCAGTGGGCTCTGGAACTGCACCACCACTACAGCTAAATTTAAAAAAAAAATTTTTTTTTTAACCTTACATCTCTGAGCATCTGCTTAGAGCGTTATTGTCCTGTACTTAGCCCTGGTGTTAGAACAAATGACACTTTCCTAGGAAATCATGTGGCAATGAGACAGGGTGCTTCTCCACTTGCTGATGGAGCTAGCAGCTGAGTAGCCAGACTTCTTAGTATTTTTTGCCCTTGATCTCCTGTTCTCTCACAACCAAAAAGCTATTTAGAATGAAATGTTAATTCATTTTATCTTAGGTCAATCATTTGTGAAATCGAAATCTTATTCCACGATGTTTTGCTATCTTTGCAAGAATAAGAGAAAAAGAACTCAAAATTGTCAAGTCCTTTGAAAAAGCATGACATGCAAGGAAGAAAATTCCATGCACTTTGGAGAGGAAACATTTGTGTAGGTACACAGCATAAATCCTAGTAGCTGAGATATTTTGGCTGCTGAAATATGAAAAGCCTTCTAATGTCTTGGGAATATAGGTTCTCTGCAGTATAAGAGGGAGGGTGTCTATATATGTGCAATTCAGTATAGTTGTTATTTTAGCAGAATGAAGAGAACAAAGGAAACCAAGAAAAAATGGAAATGCTAAAAATAATCATTGCTGATCCCTACTGAACACTTAGCATAGGCTCGGCATTATGATAAGCACTTTACATTCATTTTATCATTTCTTCTTCACAACATTCCTAGAGGGTATTACCTTTATGCTTATTTTACTTTTGAGGAAATATATGAGAGAAGTTAAGTAATTTTCCCAAGGTCATACAGTTAGTGTGGCAGAATTAGGTCCTTGGGGCCACTGTATCAAAAGAAGTTCTTACTGAGACCATCATGTTCAGTGGAGAAAACCTTTGGGGCAAGCTCTAACCAAAAAGTATGTGTTGGAAGGATTTGGAGATCATTTAATTTTCTGTTGTAGGTAGAACTTTGAGAAGCACCCATTGATGTCTACACTGAACTTTGTTCATAGTACTTTTCCTTGTCTTACTAAGTCAGTTGGTTACTGTGACTAAGGCCATCCATGCTCTTGTTCGAAAAGTAAAATCTTCTCTGTAGCTAGTCATGTTGCTAAACCATGTTGTTGGTCACAAAGAAGTAGAATGAGAGAAAGGAGACAGAATTGTGCACAATTAGTTTTGGGACAGACAACACAAAGTACATTGTGGTGATGAAGCTCTTACCCAAGCGCTAAGTGTATCTTCAGAAGTTGTATCCAGTGGTCCTGGGGTGAGGAGTAAATCGAGCCTCATTTCTTCCTGCCACCCTGCTTCCCACAACTCCTTCACTTCCCTCTCCTTCTAATTTCATATCGCGTAACTGCAGCAGCAGAGACAGCAATGTGACATAGAGCTTTGGGTCTTTCTGTGCACACGCAAAACGTGGTTGTGAACTAAGAAGGTGGCATTTAAATGAATGATAGTTATGTTTAATCCTGATCATTATTGTTAAGGATAGGCTGTAGGTGGAACAAGATGCAAGTCCCTCATCAGCGTTATAGTCACACACAGTGTGATCCACCATCATGAAGCAGCATCTTTGAAAACAAAGGACAGTAGTAACTGTGTGTATCAAATTAGGATCTCAGCTGGGTCTAACCCTTAGACTGCACATGTAGAACAATGGCCTGTCTGTTGCTCCAAAAATTCTCCTTGCTGCTTTGGGTTGCTCACTTCCTGTTGAATCTGGGATGATTTTTCTTGCCCCTTGGTCTTCTCTAGGCATCTCCAAGGCAGTGATGGCTCTCCAGAGGACCCAGGCCTTTCTTCTGCTCTTGCTGCTGACCCTGCTGGGGCTGGGGCTGGTACAGCCCTCCTATGGCCAGGATCGCATGTACCAACGATTCCTGAGGCAACATGTGGACCCTGATGCAACAGGAGGCAGTGATGGCTACTGCAACTTGATGATGCAAAGACGGAAGATGACTTCACATCAGTGCAAGCGCTTCAACACTTTCATTCATGAAGATCTTTGGAACATCCGTAGTATCTGCAGCACCACCAACATTCAGTGCAAGAATGGCCAGATGAACTGCCATGAGGGTGTAGTGAAGGTCACAGACTGCAGGGAGACCGGAAGTTCCAGGGCTCCCAACTGCAGATACCGGGCCAAGGCCAGCACCAGACGTGTTGTCATTGCCTGTGAGGGTAACCCGGAAGTGCCTGTGCACTTTGACAAATAGATACCACTCTACAGGGATCATGGCCCAGCAGCTGGCCCTTAACTTACTCCTTAAATAGTAATGAGTAAGCATTTGCGCTGTCCCAGGCCGGCTCCCCTGATTCTTTTTTTCTTCTTCATATAACCCATTCTGTTAAACACATTGCATGACAGAGAAAGATGAGACACAAACTTATACTGAATCTGGGTTCTTCTGTAACATGCTTTCTTTTATAATATTGGTCAGCTTTGCTATCTTTGATCTTATCATCTGGAATTTAGTCATTACATAGCACTTCAAGAATTTCAAGGTCCTTTCATCTAAGCTATCTCATTCTAATACCATGGCACCCTTGGGATGCTGGCCCTAGTGTTACAGTATACAAAACCTCAAAGTTAAGAGATTTGCTAAGACCAAAAAGTTAGTAGAAAAGTTAAGACAAAAGTCTAGTTTAACTAGCTACTCATCCAGTGCTTTTCCCATTTCAGCACAAGGAGTTTTGTGTTAATACATGGTGTTAATACATGGCTTCTGTTATTCCTAAAAATCAGCTCTTGGGAGAAGCATTAAAAAGTTGGAAATATATACTTGCAACATGAGAGCTCTATCTGTATTATGTGGCAAACTAGCTGTATTTGAATCTAATAAGATCAAGAAATGATACAAGGCATTTTCTTTTCCCCTTCCCAAACTTTTGAGTCACCCTAGTAAGTTGGAGTATTAAAATGTACTAGATCATTAAGACTCCTTTACCCTTCTTGACTGAAAGATTTTTCATATGTTCCTTATAATAAAGAAAATAAGATAATTTCAATTCCAGATATTTAAGAAGACTATATTCTTGTGTGTGAGATTATTTTTCCTCCTATCCTCTTTTAATTCTTCTCTAGTTTACAAACATGCACATACTTTAATATCTTCATAACTCTGGTCAAGACTAAAGCCCATCGTATTAGTGACCATGACACAGAAAGCTTTGTTTCATTTGCTTCAGAGAGAATGATTCTTCTTAAGGTAATTCTCACTCATTCTCCCTCTGAATATTTAGAAAAAAATTGGGGAACAGAGCTGTATAAAGACATTAGCTACTAAAGAAGGAGAGTGTGTGTATGCGTGAAAGGACTGAACTGAAAACATTTGAATTGTAGCTGACATATATTGTTTATATTTCAGATGTACAACTTGATTTGGTTTACATATGTATCCTGAGATAATCACTATAATCAAGTTAACATATTTACCACTTCATGTGGTTACTCTTTCATATATGTGTGTGTGTGAGAGAGAGAGAGTGTGTGTGGTGAGAATCCATAGGATTTACTCTGTTAGCACATTTTATGTATACACTGCTATATTGCCCACCTGTTTAAAAAACTAGGGGTTTGGAAGAGTTCTTCATAAGACGTGCTACTTTGGCATATGGATAATTTTGAGCTTCCCTGGTGGCTCAGACTGTAAAGCATCTGCCTGCAATGCAGGAGACCTGGGTTCAATCCCTGGGTTGGGAAGATTTCCTGGAGAAAGCAATGGCAACCCGCTCCAGTACTCTTGCCTGGAATATCCCATGGACGGAGGAGCCTGGTAGGCTGCAGTCCACGAGGTCGCAAAGAGTCGGACACGACTGAACGACTTCACTTTCATTCACTTCATTTTGAGCTAACGGTAGTGAAGCAACTGCAAACTGAAGAGAAACTGCTGCTGCTGCTGCTGCTGCTAAGTCGCGTCAGTCGTGTCCGACTTGTGCGATCCGGTAGACGGCAGCCCACCAGCTCCGCCGCCCCTGGGATTCTCCAGGCAAGAACACTGGAGTGGGTTGTCGTTTCCGTCTCCAGTGCATGAAAGTGAAAGTGAAGTCTCTCAGCCGTGTCCGACTCTTAGCGACCCCATGGACTACAGCCCACCATGCTCCTCCGTCCATGGGATTGTCCAGGCAAGAGGACTGGAGTGGGGTGCCATTGCCTTCTCCGGAAGAGAAACTACTGCTGCTCATTTAACTTCTTAGAGTAATTTAATTTGGAATTTTTCCCAGAAAAAGAGCTATTAGAAGACATAAAACGGGTCTTTTGTAGTTTGCAGCATCACATATGAGCCCCAGTAGTGTTTCCCTCCAGCTCCTACACTCCTTGAGCCACTGCTTGATTTAGGTCATCAGTGGATACCACTAACTTGCTGGGAACTCTAGAAATGTATGGGAACATGATGGCCATTTTATCTTTTCTTAGAATCATCTCTCAAGTCCTCCATACCCAGGTGCCCAGAATTCTTGCCTTTTTACTTGCCCTTTTCATTCACCCAAAGAACTAGAGAGTAGTTGGATTTACAGTGTTCCCTGGGACAAGCCCTATCCAATCTTTTGGTGCCCAATTCCCCATTATTCAGGGGAATAATGAGCTAGGGCTTAAACTGCACCAGAGTTTCTGTAAATACCAACATGTCTCCATCTAATCCTGATGACTTATTTCCCGTTTGAAGAGAAGAAACAAGGGGATTCCCTGGTGGTCCGGTGGTTGGGATTCTGAGCTTTCATTGTGGGGAGGATGGGTTAGATCCCTGGTGGAGGAATTGGGATCTTGCAAGTCAACCCTCCTTGGAAGAAAAGTTAGGACCAACCTAGGCAGCATATTAAAAAGCAGGGACATTACTTTGCAAACAAAGGTCCGTCTAGTCAAAGCTATGGTTTTTCTAGTAGTCGTGTATGGACGTGAGAGTTGGACTATAAAGAAAGCTGAGCACTGAAGAATTGATGCTTTTGAACTGTAGTGTTGGAGAAGACTTGGACCAGTCCATCCTAGAGGAAATCAGTCCTGAATATTCATTGGAAGGACTGATGCTGAAGCTGAAACTCCAATACTTTGGCCACCTGATGTGAAGAACTGACTCATTTGAAAAGACCCTGATGCTGGGGAAGATTGAAGGCAGAAGGAAAAGGGGATGACAGAGGATGAGATGGTTGGATGGCATCACCAACTCAATGGACATGAGTTTAAGTAAACTCTGGGAGTTGTTGATGGACAGGAAAGACTGGTGTGCTACAGTCCATGAGGTCGCAAAGAATCGGACATGACTGAACAACTGAACTGAACTGAACTGAACTGAAATCAACCCATATGGCCAAAAACAGAGAAGAAAGAAGATGGCATTGATACCAACAAGTTCTGAAGATAAGTTCTGGATATAACTAAATATTCTAACTCTAGGACAAAAAAAATCATTTCTCCTCTACCTTCTAGGTTCTGTCTGTGTTCCCTCTGTAATAAAAAATAAATTAACAAGGGCAAGTGTTGCCCTAAGACAATCAGACTGCCAGGCTTTTTTCCAGCAAAAAAAAAAAAAAGTTTATTGGGGATCAGCAAAGAATTGCAATTTTGGGTAAGTAACCATGGTAAGCTACATGCAAATTCTCAGCAAAAATGGAGAGAACTCTTTTATAGAGGGGAAAAGGAAGTTGAGAGGGCTACAGTAAGCAAAGAGCATGTGACTTTTCATTGGCCGAATCGCAACAGTCTCTTAAGATCTGAGCCAGAAGAGGCAATCTTTCTTCTTCCCACTGGCTCTGCTATCCTCGTAGAGTGTGAAAGCTTCCCCTTCTGGTCTCCTGACTCCATTTAAATGATATTTCTATTTATTAATTTTTTTTAACAAAAAACAAACAGAAGCTTAACAACATGGATATTTCCCATATGCATAGGAGATACCCAGGAAAGCTGAGTACAACTTGACAAATGGACCAAGCTGCTACCTCAAATAACATTTTTAGCTAAAGGCTAAAGTTGGGGATAGTATCTGGGGACTACAGAGAGAAAGGAGCAATTCAGCAGAATTTGAAAGGAGCAAACATTTGGTCAATAAATATTTGTTAAGCCTTGCAGAGACTGTGGGAACAGAGCAAAAATTTAACAGACTTTTAACAGACCTCCCTGTCTACATATCTAGTTCTTATTATACTGTAATTATCCATGGTGATAGCTCTCTTCCTGATCCTCTATCTACATTGTGTTGACTGAAAAAAATTCACAATCTAAAAGTTGAGAATTATATTTTATTCAGTGGACTTACTGAGGACTTAAGCTTGGGAGACAGCCTCTCAGCTCTGAAGGACTGTTTTGAAGAAGTAAGGGAAGAACCAGGATATATAGGAACTTTTCCCCAAAAAGTCACAAATAGTTAGAACATCAAGAGATTACTGTTAACTAAAGAAAAACCAGGCAACTCAAGTTTAACAAATTTAGCACTTTTCCTTGCACAGAAAGGTGCAAGAGTCTAGACTCACCAAAATCTTTCCCTGATACGCACTTTAACTATCTCGGCCTGTTTATCTCCATCCTGAATTCAACTACTGCAATGACTGCCGGCTTGATGGCTTCGACATCCTTTGTTTCCTGGAATGGCAGGTGATATTCTTTGTCCGTAACTCTTTTAGGTAGTTAGGAAGAAGGTCAAATATTCTTTCAAAATCTTTTGGACCTTGATTGTTTTCAGCTCAAAATAATCCACCTGCCAAAGAGACATATTTAGTAAACTCTGGGAGTTGTTGATGGACAGGAAAGACTGGTGTGCTACAGTCCATGAGGTCGCAAAGAATCGGACATGACTGAACAACTGAACTGAACTGAACTGAACTGAAATCAACCCATATGGCCAAAAACAGAGAAGAAAGAAGATGGCATTGCTACCAACAAGTTCTGAAGATAAGTTCTGGATATAACTAAATATTCTAACTCTAGGACAAGAAAAATCATTTCTCCTCTACCTTCTAGGTTCTGTCTGTGTTCCCTCTGTAATAAAAAATAAATTAACAAGGGCAAGTGTTGCCCTAAGACAATCAGACTGCCAGGCTTTTTTCCAGCAAAAAAAAAAAAAAAGTTTATTGGGGATCAGCAAAGAATTGCAATTTTGGGTAAGTAACCATGGTGAGCTACATGCAAATCCTCAGCAAAAATGGAGAGAACTCTTTTATAGAGGGGAAAAGGAAGTTGAGAGGGCTACAGTAAGCAAAGAGCATGTGACTTTTCATTGGCCGAATCGCAACAGTCTCTTAAGATCTGAGCCAGAAGAGGCAATCTTTCTTCTTCCCACTGGCTCTGCTATCCTTGTAGAGTGTGAAAGCTTCCCCTTCTGGTCTCCTGACTCCATTTAAATGATATTTCTATTTATTAATTTTTTTTAACAAAAAACAAACAGAAGCTTAACAACATGGATATTTCCCATATGCATAGGAGATACCCAGGAAAGCTGAGTACAACTTGACAAATGGACCAAGCTGCTACCTCAAATAACATTTTTAGCTAAAGGCAAAAGTTGGGGATAGTATCTGGGGACTACAGAGGGAAAGGAGCAATTCAGCAGAATTTGAAAGGAGCAAACATTTGGTCAATAAATATTTGTTAAGCCTTGCAGAGACTATGGGAACAGAGGGAAAATTTAACAGACTTTTAACAGACCTCCCTGTCTACATATCTAGTTCGTATTATACTGTAATTATCCATGGTGATAGCTCTCTTCCTGATCCTCTATCTACATTGTGTTGACTGAAAAAAATTCACAATCTAAAAGTTGAGAATTATATTTTATTCAGTGGACTTACTGAGGACTTAAGCTTGGGAGACAGCCTCTCAGCTCTGAAGGACTGTTTTGAAGAAGTAAGGGAAGAACCAGGATATATAGGAACTTTTCCCCAAAAAGTCACAAATAGTTAGAACATCAAGAGATTACTGTTAACTAAAGAAAAACCAGGCAACTCAAGTTTAACAAATTTAGCACTTTTCCTTGCACAGAAAGGTGCAAGAGTCTAGACTCACCAAAATCTTTCCCTGATACGCACTCTAACTATTTCGGCCTGTTTATCTCCATCCTGAATTCAACTACTGCAATGACCGCCAGCTTGATGGCCTCGACATCCTTTGTTTCCTGGAATGGCAGGTGATATTCTTTGTCCATAACTCTTTTAGGTAGTTAGGAAGAAGGTCAAATATTCTTTCAAAATCTTTTGGACCTTGATTGTTTTCAGCTCAAAATAATCCACCTGCCAAAGAGACATATTTTGGGGAGGCAAATGTTACTCCCTTCAGAGGCATACTTTGGGGGGTATATTCTGCTATACTTTGTGATACTCTGATAACAAGGTGCCCCAGTGAGAAATTCAGCCAAGGATACTTAGCTAAGAACAGCCCTTGAAGAAAAATGTTAATAGAAAACACATTTGAGGATCTCACTTTATCTGCAAAATGTGCCTTTGACTAGATACTTTTCAATTCTCAATGCAAGTCCAGAAATTTACAATTTCAGGTGTAGTTTCCCTCACTTAAATTCCCCTGGATCATAACCATCCAGGGAATTTCTCCTAGAATTTTGTTGGGAAACCAGTTTAGAAGCCAGATCTCTGGTTGTCTCCTGACAAACCCCCTCTGGGGTTATCCAGGGCCTTATAATTTCTTAATGTCCACAGGTCAGTCTTTGAAGTTGGACTCCTTTGCTCCAGGCTATTCTCAGAGTGAACCCAAGTGTTCTAGATGAGAAGATACAGGAACTGGTTCTCATAGTAAGTCTATCTTACCCCCCTCCCCATAACTACTGCCAAGTAGTTGGAGGGCTGTACCTCCCACTGCCATTCCTTCATCTTTCCTTCACTTTTGAGATTTCTTGGCTCTAAGGAAAGGGAAAAGGCACACTTTCTGCTCTTCAGATCCATAAACTGATCCCCACTTCGACCAGCGACAGGAGTGTTGGATCTAAATAGGGTGAGTTATGGTTAGAAGGGCTGGTGCTGAGGATGCTTAGAGGGAAAGACCCAGGTATGCTGGAAGGGGAAATTAAGCTGGTGGGATTAAGAACAGACAGTGATCCAACTTGTAAGTGCCAACGACCTGAATTCAATTCCGTATGAATCTCACTGATAGAATTCTTAGAGCCTCTCCCTACTCTTCCACCCACCCCGCTCCTCCTCAGTCTTCCTGAGCGTAATATCATTGTCCCTTGGTATCTATGGAGTACTGGTCCAGGACCCCCATGCCCAGGGTACCAAAATCCATGCATCAAATCCCTTATATAAAATGGCATAGCATGTGCATTTAATCTATATATTTTAATCATCTCTACATTACTTACATACCTAATGCAATTTAAATTTTATGTAAATAGCTGTAAATACAATATAAATGCTATGGAATTAGCTGGCAGCACAAAGCAAATTCAAGTGTCACTTTTTAGAATTTTCTGGATTGTTTTTCTATATATGTTTTTAATTTATGGTTGTGGTTTGTTGAATCCCTGGGTGCAGAACAGGTGGATACAGAGGGTCAATGGTACACTGAAGCAGCTTGAATCCTGGTCTTCTCATCCTATTTAGGCCTTTTGAGCCAGGGATAGGATATCACAAAAGAGAAGGCACCTATCCCTTATGCTGTGTTTGATGTAGCACTTGACATTCTCACAAATGCTCTCAATGCATATATCTCATAAGACTCACACAAGTCTGAGGGATGGATGATTAGTCCCATTTTGGGGCATCATGCTCAGAGTTGAGAACTAGGATAGATATTCCACAGGGCCAGGTATAGTCCTCATGGTAAATGAGGGCAGAGAGCTAGTTTAAAGGGGAGACTTTTTCAAGCAACTCTCTGCCCTAATTTTGAACAGAGTAGCTCTTGTGAGGGTAATTTCAATCTTGGTACCTGATTCATTAGAACAATATTTCAAAATTGGAACTCGTTGTGATGATGTTCTTAACAACAGATCAAAGTCATTTATAATGACAATAATTAGGGAAATGGCTTCTGAGAAGGGGTGTGTGTAGTCAGAAGTGATAGCCTGTTTCACAGGCTTTGGGGAAGTGTCATAAGGAAGACAAGATCTTGGGAAGCAACATCTTTCAGAGTCAGTGTACCTGCAGCCTAGGATTTCAGAGAACCAAAGCCTCCTGCTGAGAAAATATCTCCCAAGTCTCTATTCATCTTCTGCATACCCTTTAAAGGTGACAACCTTTTGCAATTCACAAACATAAAGCTTAAAATCCCATTTTCTTAAGGATATACACTCCTCTATGAATTGATCTGGATGCAAAACAGTTAGCTAAAGGGAAATAAGTTCCTTGGTTCAGGTAGAAGAAAGGGCAGACAAGAGGTATTTGGAACTGTCAAAATAAACTTCATTAATTTTTTACAACTTTGCTCTTGTCTCGGACAGGCTGTAGCATATTGTAATTTCTTGTAAACTTTACTGTCTAATGAGACTTATCTTCCAGCCTGGAAACCAAATGGTAAAACTGGGTCCAGGTCCAGTCCATGGGGTCACTGAGGGTTGGACACGACTGAGCGACTTCACTTTCACTTTTCACTTTCATGCATTGGAGAAGGAAATGGCAAC
>SJYC01063477.1:0-16648 GCA_006408675.1 Madoqua kirkii
TGATGCTATAATTATTACTTTACACTCTTGTATGTCTTTAAATACCCAATTTAAGGAGAATGAACATGTATAAATTTGAATAGGTTGATACATTAACTTTTTATTGGGTACTTTGGATAATATATTTTAGTAGCTTTATATACTGACCTCCATTCTGGGACTTGTTTTTATTGCTTTTTATCTTTCTCTTCTTAGTAAATTAGTTGTACTATATTATTGAAATCTATTTCCCCTTTATTAGAAGTCTTTCTTATTATTGCTCAGAGAACACTGCACTGGGTAGGCTTACAGTTACTCTGTAGTGTCTGATTTAGCAGGTTCTTTTTGACTCTATCTCCTTAATATCTCTGTGGAAGATAGAGGAAAAGTTTGCCACTATAGATATCATAATCAGCCACTAATTGCTGACTAGTTGCTCTATATTTTGCATCAGTGATTGGAGCACAAATTATTCCAAAGTTTGAGGCCTTTGCTGTGTTGCTTCTGAGGGAAGGGTTTGAAGTTTTCTTCTGACCACCGAAAGACTTCTCAGCTGTCTCTTTCTCTGGGTTTCTCTGGTAAACTACATGACCTATGTTGTTGCTCTCATGGAGTTATCAACGTGCTCTTGATTGCTTAACACTCAAACTTCTTAAGTTTTTTTAGACTAACCTAAGCATGAAATTAAAACATGCTTACTCCTTGGAAGGAAAGTTATGATCAACCTAGATAGCACATTCAAAACCAGAGACATTACTTTGGCAACAAAGGTCCGTGTAGTCAAGTCTATGGTTTTTCCTGTGGTCATGTATGGATGTGAGAGTTGGACTGTGAAGAAAACTGAGCCCCAAAGAATTGATGCTTTTGAGCTGTGGTGTTGGGGAAGACTCTTGAGAGTCCCTTGGACTGCAAGGAGACCCAACCAGTCCATTCTGAAGGAGATCAGCCCTAGGATTTCTTTGGAAGGAATGATGCTAAAGCTGAAACTCCAGTCCATTGGCCACCTCATGCAAAGAGTTGACTCATTGGAAAAGACTCTGATGCTGGGAGAGATTAGGGGCAGGAGGAGAAGGGGACAACAGAGGATGAGATGACTAGATGGCATCACTGACTCAGTGGACGTGAGTTTGAGTGAACTCCGGGAGTTGGTGATGGACAGGGAGGCCTGGCGTGCTGCGATTCATGAGGTCACAAAGAGTTGGACATGACTGAGCGACTGAACTGAAGCTTGAAATTCTCACACTCTGTGACAAAGAATGTCAGTTGCCTTTAGGAGAGCTTCAAAATTCTCTGATCGTCACACTTTTTCTTCCTCTGTGGAAAATTTCTGAGCTATGGAACATGATTTGGAATATGGTTTGTGTCTTGCTTCTTTTGGAGTGAAAATGTACTTCCTGACGAGAGTGCTGTGTTGAGGTAATGCTTTTGGTGTTGTTGGCATATCTCTCCCAGCCAGTAACCATTGATCTATGAATTAACTGAAGTAAAGATAACAGGACTTCCTATATTTTCATCCTTCCATACTTGAGTTAGACCCTAAGCCCTACGGATTGGGGGTTGCCTGGAGTATGAGGGATACTCTCAGCTTTTACCTAGCATTTATTCTGGAAAGAACGAGAAATTCTGGATGCCTGTCCCTCCCAGTGTGGTCCTATGGTACTTGCTGGAATTGAGGGGAGAGGGAGCCCTGTCCTCTTGATCACATCTATGCAATGTAGGTCTTCCAACATTTTGAGCTGAAGGTTGGGAGTGTGAGGTAGTAGTTTGTGGCTCACATGCCTCAGACTCTTGCTGTTCTCACTGAGATTTAGTAAATATTCTTAAAATTTTTTTTCATTTGTTATATTCCTCTAGGATAATTTCCAGTGACTTCTCCTAGGCAAAATGCTCAGATAATTTTTTTGCTAGTATTTGGTTTATTTTTATATCTTTTTAATTTTCACAATTTGTTGTTGTTTCATTGGGGGCAGATTCTGAAGGACACTTCATACACATTTTATTTAAAAGGTTTTCTTGTATTTTTTTATAAAGTTAAGATATTTTAAAGCAGGTATGTGTGTCTGTGTGTCTGTGTGTGTGTCTGTGCCTGTGTCTGTGTGTCTGTGTGTATTAACCTAGCTTTAAGAATTGAGTCTTGGAAATGCTATTCCTAATTTCCATGGTAAATATATCAGAACTAAAATTTGAATCCTGGCTTTCCTGGTTACAAAATTTTAGAACTTTTGCCACTAACACTGCTGCTAAGAAGTGCCACAAGGCAGGTTAAACTTCAAGGTAGATATGATAATAACAGGCTATTCAAAGCCAGCAAACCCTTGACAAAGCCATTTATCTGTTCTTTGCCTTTAGAAGTCTAAGATAATAGATTACAGCACTTTTTCATTTATCTGGATACAACCTTAATTTTTTCCTCAAATTAATACTTCAGATAGGTATTATTAAATTATCAAAATTAGCTGCAATTTGACACATCTAAGGTGAAGTACTATCCTAATTCATTTCATCAAAAATTCAATGAGCATTCTAATAGTGTCATGAAAAATGTATGTATTAGAACAGGAGAAATAGATTTTAATATTTTTAGATTATACATCCAAATTTAAATTATGATATATTTTCTTAAAGAGTAAGAAGCAAAGACCAATGACAAAATTTCTCAAAATTTTATATCCTTCAGAATAATGTAGTTAACTTGTTAGAAATGCAGATATCTGATTTCTATTCTCAGTGTTTAAGTAACTGAAGGGTAGAATTTAATAATGTTCCTTGTTGATCATCATTCACACTACTTTACAAGACACAAACTCCACTGGCAGCAATTTCAGAGAATCCTCTCTAAGGTAAAAATCCAGTTATACTGCTTATTTAGCTATGGCATATGTGAAAATGAAAATTGTTCAGTGTTTCAAAGCCTTATTTGTCAAATGTGGGTCGTATTAATAAATTCACAGGATTCTTTTCAGTGTTAAATGAGATTAAGAATGCAAACTTTCATATTTTATGGCTAGTTTTCACTCCAGCATAATATAATTTTCAGTATTTGTCTTTCCTATATTACTGCATTATGGTAAGATCAATATGTACCTACTCAGACATATGGGAAACAGTCTTTATTTCTATAACTTCTTAGAAGGTTTTTTCACCATATCACTCTATCAGAAAAGGTCTTCTATGATAAAAAAAAAAAAAACATTGATATTAGCTTTTATTGGCTATTGTCTTCAGAACACTGGATTGAGATTTTAGAATAATATTTCCTCCTATTATTTGAAATGATATACTGTGAAAGGAAAATTTTTATATTGAGTTATTCTGAATGGTAGTGATAGAAATCATTATTTTGTCATCAGAGAGTGATTCTTTAAAATGTAGAGCAAAGTGTTAACAAATAGAATGCTCATTGACCCAATCCAATGGAAATACCTACTTGGACCCAAAAGAGATTAAAATACCCACCTTTTATGTGTCTCATAAAATGGCTTTTGGAATCAAAAACTTTTCGTGCCATAGTTTCAAGCATTCCCAAAGGTAAGAGGAGGAAAATAGTAACCGAAGTTTCATATAGCCAGAAGGCAGAAGAAAGAGAAACAAAGAGTTTTCAGAACTAACCAGGAAAGGCAAAAGAAATGTTGAGGACCAGGAAAGGAAATGTATTATATAATCAGTTTTAATTTAAAACTTTTATAGTAAATCTAAATGAGGTAATCATGTGTTAAAATTACCATTGAATTTCATTTCAAGCAATCATTAAAGATGATAACCTACCATTTAGAATATTTGACCCAAACTGATACTTCATTCTTTTAGCAATTACGGGTGAAATATTTCTATTTCAAAAGTGCCAAATTACAGCTCTAAAATTGAGATAGTCTCTAATTTTAGATGTAATCATTACCTGTTAGTTCAAAGTACTATGATTTTAACAATTAAATTTTTCTGTGAAGAATTTTTCTGTTGTGTGTGTCAGTCGCTTAGTCATGACTTAGTCTGACTCTTTGCAACACTTTGACTATAGCCCACCAGGCTCCTCTGTACATGGAATTCTCCAGGCAGGAATACTGGAGTGAGTTGCCATTTCCTTCTCCAGGGATCTTTCTGACGCACACATCGAACCCAGGTCTTCTGCATTACAGGCAGATTCTTTACAATCTGAGCTACAGGGATATACTAGTGTTAGTCTCTGAGTCATGTCAGACCCTATGCAACCTCACAGACTGCAACTTGCCAGCTTGCTCTCTCCATGGAATTCTCCAGGCAAGACTACTGGAGTGCATAACCATTCCCTTCTCCAGAGGATCTTCCTGACCTAGGGATAGAACTATGGTTTCCCACTTTGCAGGCAGATTCTTTGCTGACTGAGCCACCAAGGAAGCCCAAATGTTGAATTCAGAGGGAAGAATGAAATACTGAATTTAAAGAGAAAACTAAAATTCAATTCACAAAGGAAGATTGAATTCTAGTTAAGGTTTAAGTTGAATGAAAATTATCTTTTTTTTTTTTTAAGTTTGCTATTCTTACATAACTTGTGATCAGATGGCATGTACATTTTTCATAATTATAGGAACAGTCCATGATTATTACAGAAGATAAATAAAAGACCATAAAATATAGCAACTAACATATAATTATACCTTATCCTACTACTTAAGGATAGGTTCTATTTATATTTTTGTGTATTTATCTTCTGGTGTATATACTATTTCACTCATCTTACAAATGTGTTGTCTATAGTGATTTTATTTAATATTATAGAATAAATATTTAATAAGTAATTTAAAATCTTTAAAAAATCACTTTAGGTAATTGCACAACTTTGCATTATTTTGCAAGGTGAGCTAGCAGTCATTACTCCAGTGTTCACATATAAGCTATTTCTATTTTTTGGTAAGGGGGGATATTTATTAGGGATCAATAATCAATAAAAGAGGGAAACAGGATTGGACAGAGGGCAATAATGAACTGTGATTCAGAGCCCACAAACACTCATCCAGTGTAGCTCTTCACTGACCTTTGTGTGCATTCTGATAGTACCATAGTGTCTTGAATATGTAGCTATGTAGAAAGACTTACAGTGAGAAACCTAATCCATTTACCTTTATATTTCTCTTTCAAAATTGTTTAGCTTATTATATAAGATATAGAATAAGTTTGTCTATGTCTACAAACTTTTCTGAGATTTTAATAAGAATTACATTAAACCTATCAATCTTTTTGGGACAAATACTTTTTTACTCTTTTGGTTCTTCTAGTCAATGAATATAATGTGTCTTTCCATTTATGTAGGTCTTTATTGATTTAGTTCACTGTATTTTGTAATTTTCACAGTACAGATTCTGTCAAGGTTTCAGTTCAGTTCAGTTCAGTCACTCAGTTGTGTCCAACTCTGTGACCCCATGAACCGCAGCATGCCAGGCCTCCCTGTCTTATCATGAACTCCCAGAGTCCACCCAAACCCATGTCCATCGAGTTGATGATGCCATCTAACCATTGCATCCTCTATCACCCCCTTCTCCTCCTGCCCTCAATCTTTCCCAGCATCAGGGTCTTTTCCAATGAGTAAGCTCTTTGCATCAGGTGGCCAAAGTATTGGAGTTTCAGCCTCAACCTCAGTCCTTCCAATGAACATCCAGGACTGATCTCCTTTAGGGTGGACTGGTTGGACCTCCTTGCAGTCCAAGGGACTCTCAAGAGTCTTCTCCAACACCACAGTTCAAAAAGCATCAATTTTTCAGCGCTCAGCTTTCTTCACAGTCCAACACTCAGATCCATATATGACCACTGGAAAAACTAGAGCCTTGACTAGACAGACCTTTGTTGGCAAAGTAATGTCTCTGCTTTTTAATATGCTGTCTAGGTTGGTCATAACTTTCCTTCCAAGGAGTAAGTGTCTTTTAATTTCATGGCTACAGTCACCATCTGCAGTGATTTTGGAGCGCAAAAATATAAGGTCTGACACTGTTTCTACTGTTTCCCCATCTATCTGCCATGAAGTGATGGGACTGGATGCCATGATCTTAGTTTTCTGAATGTTGAGCTTTAGGCCAACATTTCACTCTCCTCTTTCACCTTCAGCAAGAGACTCTTTAGTTCTTCTTCACTTTCTGCCATAAGGGTGGTGTCGTCTGCATATCTGAGGTTATTGATATTTCTCCCGGCAATCTTGATTCCAGCTTGTGCTTCCTCCAGCCCAACATTTTTCATGATGTACTCTGCATAGAAGTTAAATAAGCAGGGTGACAATATACAGCCTTGACATACCTTTTCCTATTTGGAGCCAGTCTGTTGTTCCATGTCCAGTTCTAACTGTTGCTTCCTGACCTGCATACAGATTTCTCAAGAGGCAGATCAGGTGGTCTGGTATTCCCATCTCTTTCAGAATTTTCCAGAGTTTATTGTGAGCTACACAGTCAAAGGCTTTGCCGTAGTCAATCAAGCAGAAATAGATGTGTGTTTTTTTTCCCTGGAACTCTCTTGTTTTTCGATGATCCAGTGGATGTTAGCAGTTTGATCTCTGGTTCTTCAGCCTTTTCTAAAACCAGCTTGAACACAGTTCACATATTGCTGAAGCCTGGCTTGGAGAGTTTTAAGCATTCCTTTTTAAAAAAGTAGATTTAAATATGAATATTTCATCTACTTTGGAGCAATTATAAATGTTTTTTCTGACTTTTAAAACAAATTAGTTTTCATTATATAGAATGCATTTAAGGACTGGTTTCAAGAAGACAGGGTAGGAAGATCATTAACTTTCCTCCTCTCAGGGATGCAGAAAATCTACAATATATGCAATTATTCTCTCTGAAAGAGACCTGAAAGCTGGATGAACAAAGTTTATACATTAAAAGGTAAAAGCACAGCATCAAAAAGGATAGGAGAAAGAGAGATGCAACCTAGCAGGGAAAAACCATACCCAAATGTGTTCAGCAATTTATAATAAAATGCTCGCACCCATACTCACATTACCTGAAAACCAGTGCAAAAGTACTAGATTGAAAAGCATAGGGAGCATAGCTGAAGGATACCTACCTATGAATCTTCAATCATATGCTAAAGAGGCAGAAACATCTTCAGGCACTTCTCAGGGACTGATGTGGGAGCCATTTTGCAATCTCTGACTACCTTGATAATGCTAGAATGTGCCATTTTGGAGTTTTCTTTCTAACCTGTTGGTGTCAGTGAGTGTACCCCACCAATAGCCCTGCTCATCCCTGTTCCTCTACTGGAACTTATTGCAGGCCAGATGATAACTCTGCCCACTAGTGCTCAGAATCCACTGTGTTTGGACCCTCTAGCTCTTCCAGGGACTGGCTTTACCAGAATGGAAGGGTATACACAGCCCAAATGTAGCACCCATGAACACTTGTTTGTTTTTTTGTTTGTTTGTTTGTTTTGTTTGTTTTTGCCAGGTGAGATTGTGCTTCTGACTCCAAAGGACATCTCCTACATTACACCACTCTTTCAAGACTGGAAGAGATATCTTATTTAACTCATACATGGAAAGAGAGCATTAGGTAAAATGGAGAGACAGAGGAGTAAGACAAAAATCTCAGAAAAGGAGCTAAACAAAATAGATATAAACAGCATAAATAATAAAGAGTTCAAAGTAATGGTCGTAAGGATGCTTATTGAGCTTGGTAGAAGTTTGGGCAAACACAGTGACTATTTAGATCATATACTTTAAAAATACCAAACAGAAGTTTTAACTGAGCTGAAAAACACACTAGAGGCATTCAACAGTAGACTGGGTGAGGCAGAAGGATGAATCAGCAAGTTGGAAGGCAAAACATTGACTCTCATCCAGACAAAGAAGCAAAATGAAAATAAATAAATAAAGTAAATAAACCTTATAGGAACTTTGAGAGAACATTAAGTGAAATAACATTCACATTATGGGGATCCCAGAAATAGAAGAAAGACAAAGAGTCATTAAGATTATTTGAGGGAGTAGTGGCTGAAATATTCCCTAATCTGAGGAAGGAAACAAATGTTCAGTTCCAGAAAGTCCTGTTCTAAATAAGATGAATTCAATGACACACATATCAAGATATGCTGTAAAAAAATGGTAAAAGTTACAACCAGTCCATTCTGAAGGAGATCAGCCCTGGGATTTCTTTGGAAGGAATGATGCTAAAGATGAAACTCCAGTACTTTGGCCACCTCATGCAAAGGGTTGACTCATTGGAAAAGACTGTGGTGCTGGGAGGGATTTGGGGCAGGAGGAGAAGGGGACGACAGAGGATAAGATCGCTGGATGGCATCACTCACTCAATTGACATGAGTTTGAGTGAACTCTGGGAGTTAGTGATGGACAGAGAGGCCTGGTGTGCTGTGATTCATGGGGTCACAAAGAGTCAGACACAACTGAGCGACTGAACTGAACTGAACTGGTACCTATAATAAATGATATGGAAATATTCAAAAAAATAAAATGGTAAAAGTTAAGAATAAAGAGAGACTCCTAAATGCAGAAAAATAAAATCAATTTGTTATATATAAGTTAACTTTTAACAGCCTATAAGCAGATTTTTCAGCAGCAACCCTACAAATTGAAGGGAGTGGCACATTCTAACTGCTGAAGGAAGTGGGACCTATAATAAATGATATGGAAATATTCAAAAAAATAAAATGGTAAAAGTTAAGAATAAAGAGAGACTCCTAAATGCAGAAAAATAAAATCAATTTGTTATATATAAGTTAACTTTTAACAGCCTATAAGCAGATTTTTCAGCAGCAACCCTACAAATTGAAGGGAGTGGCACATTCTAACTGCTGAAGGAAGTGGGAGGGGGAGAAGAATGCAACTAAGAATTCTTTACCCAGCAAAGTTACCATTTCATAATTGAAGCAGAAATTAAGAGTTTTCAAGCTAAGTTAAAGCTGAAGGAGTTAACCACCTCTAAAATGGCCGTAAAGGAAATCCTAATGTGAAATGGCACTAATTAATAATAAGAAAACATGTGAAAGGAATTATCACTTGAAAGGTAAGTGTACAATAAAGACAGTGATTCAGGTATTTTCAATGTAAAAATGAATGTTAAAAGACAAAAGTAGTAAATTTGACTAAAATTATAACTATTTAAAGGAAATAGAATGTAGAAAGATATAAAATATGTCATCAAAATATAAAATATTGTGAGATGAGTAAAAAGAAAGAAAAGAATGGAAAGGAATCAGGAAAATAGCCAGAAAACAATAAAAAATGGAAATAATGGAATAATAAATATTAGTGCAGAAATTAAATAGAGACTATAAAAAATAGAAAACATCAATGAAACTGTATTGTTCCTTTGAAAAGATACATAAATTGACTTGTTATTAACTGGAGTAACCAAAGGGGTGGGGGGGGGAGGAGAGAGGGCTCAAATCAGTAAAACCAAAAAGTGAAACAAAATAGGTTGAAATTGATATCACAGAACAATGTAAGATAACACTACAAACAATTAAGTGCTAATAAATTAGGTAACATAGAATAAACAGATAAATTTTCATTGTATAGTCTTGCCACCTTTGTCATAAATTAATTGACCAAAGATGCATGGGTTTATTTCTGGGCTTTCTATCCTGTCCCATTGATCTATATTTTTGTTTTTGTGCCAGTACTGTATTGTCTGGATGACTATAGCTCTGGAGTATAGTTTGCAGTCAGGGAGTCTATTTTCTCCAACTCCATTTTTCTTTATCCAGATTGCTTTGATTATCTATTGTGTTTGCATACAGACTTTTTTTTTTTAAATTGTTCTAGTTTAGTGAAAAAAGTCTTTTGTAATTTGATAGGGATTGCATTGAGACTGCAGGTTACTTTGGGTAGTATAGCCATTTCCATAGTATTAATTCTTCCAATTCAAGAATATGGTATATCTTTCTCTGTGTATCATCTTCTGTTTCTTTCATCAGCAACTTACAGTTTTCAGAGTACAGGTCTTTTGCCTAAGTTCATCCCTAGGTACATGTATTCAATGAAGTATTACTCAGTCATAAAAAGTATGGAATACTACCATTTGCAGCAACATGGGTGAACCTAGAGAGTATCATACCAAGTGATGTAAGTCTGATAGAGAAAGATAAATATCATATAATATCATGTATATGTGAAATCTAAAAAAAGAAAAAGTGACACAAATGAACTTATAAAACAGAAACAGACTCATAGACTTAGAAAACAAACTTGTAGTTACCAAAGAGGGAAGATTGTGGAGGAGGGATAAAAAAGTGCTTTGGGATTAACATATACACATAAAAATATATAAAATACATAACCAAAAAGAACTGACTGTATAGCACAGGGAAATTTACTCAATAGAATCTAAAATATCAATTTCATACATCTATGAAATACATATATTTATATGCATAACTTAATTACTAAGCTGTATGCTAGGTCACTTCAGTCGTGTCCAACTCTGTGCGACCCCACAGACAGCAGCCCACCAGGCTCCCCCGTCCCTGGGATTCTCCAGGCAAGAACATTGGAGTGGGTTGCCATTTCCTTCTCCAATGCACGAAAGTGAAAAGTCAAAGTGAAGTTGCTCACTCGTGTCCAAGCCTCAGGGACCCCATGGACTGCAGCCTACCAGGCTTCTCTAGCCATGGGATTTTCCAGGCAAGAGTACTAGAGTGGGGTGCCATTGCCTTCTCCACTAAGTTGTATACCTGATACCAAAAAGAGCATTGTCAATCAACTATACTACAAAAGAATACATATATTAAAAGGAAAAAAAATGTGTAGGCTCTAGAAACATGCAATCTTCTAAGGCTGAATAATGAAAAACTAGAAAATCTGAATAGACTTATTACTAATAAGGATATTGAAACAGCTAACAAAAAGCTGTCAATAAACAAAAGCCCAGGACCAAGACCAGATCAGACAGACTTCATTGTTAAATTTTACAAAATATACAAAAAAGATTTAATATGCATACTTCTCAAACTTTTCCAAAAAATGGAAAGGAAGGAAAATTTCAAAATATGCTTCAAAAAATTAGTACTACCTTGATACTGTATCTTCCAAGGACACCATGAAAAATAAAAGTATAGGTACATGTTCTTGCTTAACATAAAGGCAAAATTTCTCAACAAAATACTAGCAAACTGAACATAATAATATGGGCATACCTAATTTTATTGTGCTTCACTTTATTGTGCTTTATAGATATTGTGTTTCTTAAAAGTTAAAGTTTTGTGGTAACCCCAAGAGTATCAATTCTTTCGTTTTCATTTTCCGACATTTGCTTACTTCATGTCTGTGTCACATTTTGTTAATTCTCATAATATTTAGAACTTAAAATTATCATTGTATCAGTTATGATTATCTGTGATTAGTGATCTTTGGTTTACTGTTGTAATACACATATATAAAGATAACAGACATCACTAATTGTGAAATGAAAACACAAGATTTAGAATATTATATGAACTTAGCTGATAAAGCAAGCAGTGAAATTTTGAAGGATTGACTCCAATTTTGTAAGACTTTATATTGTGGGTCAATTGCTATCAAATAGTTTTGAATGCTGTTATTTAAGAAAGAAAAATGCAATCTATGTGATAAACTTTCTTCTTGTCTTGTTTTAAAAATTTGTCATAGCCACCTATCTTCAGAAACCACCACCTTGATCAGTTAGCAGACATCAACACAGAGGCAAAACTCTGAACCAGCAAAACATGATGACTTGCTGCAGGTACCAATGATTATTAGCATTTCTTAAAGCAATGAAGCATTTTTAAATTAAGATATGTACATTTTTAAAGACATAATGCTATTGCACACAATAACCACATATAGTGTAAACATAGTATATTTTTGTTGTTCAGTCACTGATTATGTCCAACTCATTGCAACCCCCTAGAGTACAGCACACTAGGCCCCTCTGTCCTTCACTATCTTCCAGAGTTTGTTCATATTCATCTCTACTGAATCAATGATGCTGTCTAACCATCTCATCTTCTGCTACCCGCTTCTTCTTTTGCCTTCCATCTTTCTCAGCATCAGGATCTGTTCCAATGAGTTGACTGTTTGTATCAGAAAGATTAAGTTAATATAATATATATACATAAGGAAATTAGAAACAAATGTATGACTCACATTATTGTGATATTCACTTTATTGCAGTGGTCTGGAACCAGACCTGTAATATCTCTGAGATATGGCTGTACATTAATAGGATCATATACCATAAACAATTGAAAATGTATTCAAGGATGCAAGGACTGTTCAACATCTACAAATCAATCAACAAGATATATCACATTAAAAATGAAAGATTAATATATGATTATATCAATAGACACATAAAAAGCATTTGGCAAAATTTAGCATCAATTTATGATAAGATAAAGAGTGGGAATTGGAGGACTGTACTTCAACTTAATACAGGCCATATATGATAAACCCATCACACTCACACAGCTAACATCACACTCTAAGATCTTGTAACGATCAAGAGCAAGACAAGGATGTCCACTCATGACACTTTTATTTCAGCTATAGCAATTAGGAAGGAAAAAGAAATTTCACAGTATCCAATATGAAAGGAAGAAGTAAAGCTCTCATAATTCATAGAGGACATGACATTACATCCAGAAATTTCTGACTCCACAAAAATAATTAAAATGAATAAATTAATATAGTAAAGTTGAAGTACAAAATCAATATACATAAAATATGTGACACTTCTATCAGCCAGAAAGATAAATTAAGAAAATAATACTATTTATAATTGTATCAAAAGAATAAAATACCTGGAAGCAAATTTAATCAGCAAGTTGAAAACCTGTACACTAAAAATTATAAAGTATTAATAAAAGAAATTAGATGCTAAAAAATTGAAATATATCCCATGCTCATTAATTGAAAAACTTATTGTTAAAATATCCATATCACACAAAGAAATCTACAAACTCAATTCAATTCCTATCCAAATGTCAATTTCACAGAACTAGAACAAATAATTCTAAACTTTGTGTGAAACCATAAAGGATGTTGAAGAGTCAAATGAATCTTAAGAAAGAATAACAAAGATGGAGTTATCACACACCCTGATTTCAAATTATACTACAAAGCTACAATAATCAAAATAGCATGGTACTGGCACAAAACAACAGATATCTAGATCAATGGTACAGAACTGAAAGCCCAGAAATAAATCCACACATGTATGAAAAACTAATCTATTACAAAGAAGTAAAGAAAATACAATAGTGAAAGAATAATGTCTTCAGTAAGTTATCCTAGGAAAACTAGATGGCCACATGCAAAAGAAACTACACAACTATTTATACTACATACATAAACTAACTCAAAGTGGATCAAAGTCTTGAGTATAAGGCCTGAAATTATAAGATTCATAGAAGAAAACATAGGCAATATGCTATTGTACATCAGGCTTAGCAAAGTTTTTGTAGATTTAACTCCAAAGATGAGAGAAGCAAAAGCAAAAATTAATCAAATGGGACTACATCAAACTAAAAAAGCTTCTTCATAGCAAAGGAAACCATGTTTAAAATGAAAAAGAAACCTAATGAATAAGAGAAGATATTTACAAGTCCCATATCTAAGAAAATGGTTAGTATTCAAAATATTTAAAAAGTGCTCATACAACTGAACAGCAACAACAAACAATCCCATTAAGAAAAATGGGCAGAGGATCTAAATACACATTGTTCCTAAGAAGACATAAAAATGGCCCAAAGACTCATGAAAAAGTGTTCAACATCACTAATTATCAGGGAAATGCAAGTCAAACCCACAGTGAGATATCACCTCTCACCTGATGTAAGAGCTATTGTGGAATACACAAAGTATAATAAATGTTGGGATGGATGTGGATAAAAGGGAAACTTTGTACATTGATGGCAGAATTATAAATTATACAGTCACTATAGAAGACAGTATGGAGTTTCCTCAAAAAATTAATAGAACTACCATATGACCTAGCTATTCCCCTTTTGAGTATTCATCCATAGAAGATAAAAATACTGATTTGACAAGATACATGTATCCCTATGTTCATTACAACATTGTTTATAATAGTCAAGGTACAGAAACAAAGTTCAGTGTCCATGGATGGACAAATGAGTAAAGAACATGTTTTGCATAATTATATAATGGATGACTACTCAGCCATAAGGAAGAATGAAATCTTGCTATTTGTTGAAACATGGAAGGAACTTGAGGATATTATGCTGAGGCTTCCTTTATGGCTCAGATGGTAAAGTGTCTGCCTGCAATGCAGGAGACTTGGGTTCAATTCCTGGGTCAGGAGGATTCTCTGAAGGAAGGCATGGCAATCCAATCCAGTGTTCCTGCCTGGAGAATCCCATGGACAGAGAAGCCTGGTGGGTTATAGTCCATGGGGTCCCACAGAGTCAGACATGAATGAGTGGCCCACACACACACATGCTAAGTGAAATAAGTTGAATGAGGAAAGACAAACACCATAGATTTTACTATCAATGAAATCTAAAAGCAAAACTAAAATAAACAAAACAGGTGAACAAACAAACCAAATAATACCTCATAGATACAGAGATTAGCTTGGTGGCCATTATAAGGAAAGGGAGTTGGGAGGGGGAAAATAGTTGAAGGCAACTGTATGGTGACTTGACTTGTGGTGATCACTCTGTAGTGTATACAGAAGTTGAACTATAATACTGCACATATGAAACATATAATTTAAAATTCAATTAATTTTGGTCTTGATATTATATACTGTGACATTACTGAACCAATGTATTAGTGTATTAATTTTAAAAATCCAGTTTAAATTTACATATTTTATGTCTAGTTCCTTTTTTATAATTTCAATCTATTTGTGAGATCTTCTAATGTTTAAATTTCTTTCAGGAGGACTTGTAATTGATGTTGAAACATCTTTTTCCAGTTACTGAGCTATAATTATTACAGAGATTTTGTAACTTTAAAGATCAACAAGGTGTTGATTTGATAAATATATATCTACTATGATTAAGAGTGCAGAGTTAGTGTATTAGGTCACATAGCTATCATTTTGATGATAAGAATATTTAAGACTAACTCTCAACAATTTTTAAGTATATAAGTATATAATAGTGTTATTTTTAACTGTAATCACAGTGTTGTCCTATCTCCTCAATCACAGGTAAAGTTATAATATTTGGCTTTCTCTCACTTCTTTTGCCTAGAATAATGTTCTTATGGTCTATTCATGTTGTCATAGATTGCACAATTTTCTTCTTTCTAATGTATGAATACTATTCCCTGAAATATTTTAATCACAACTGCTTAAAATTCTTGTCAGATAATTCCAGCATCTGCTTTATTTTGGTATTGACATCTGTTGGTTGTCTTTTCTCATTCAAATTATACTGTTCTTGGTTACTGGTATAAACTGGTACTTTTCAGTTATAACCTAAACATTCTGGTTATTATAGAAGGAGACTCTCAGTTCAGTTCAGTTCATTTCAGTTAAGTTACTCAGTTGTGTCTGAATCTTTGCGACCCCATGAATCACAGCATGCCAGGCAGGCCTCCCGGTCCATCACCAACTCCAGGAGTTCACTCAAACTCACATCCATCGAGTTGATGATGCTATCCAGCTATCTCATCCTCTGTCATCCCCTTCTCCTACTGCCCTCAATCTCTCCCAGCATCAGTCTTTTCCTATGAGTCAGCTCTTTGCATGAGGTGGCCAAAGGGCTGGAGTTTCAGCTTTAGCATCATTCCTTCCGAAGAACATCCAGGGCTGATCTCTTTAGAATGGACTGGTTGGATCTTCTTGCAGTCCAAGGGACTCTCAAGAGTCTTCTCCGACACCACTGTTCAAAAGCATCAATTCTTGGGTGCTCAGATTTCTTCACAATCCAAGTCTCACATACATACATGACCACTGGAAAAACCATAGTCTTGACTAGATAGACCTTTGGTTTATCTAAATCTTAAATGTACTTAAATATCTTCAGCAGGTTGTTCTGTTTAAGGTTAGCTTAGAAGTTTGAGCCTACTTTTGTGGATATCCGTTCCAATGATAGGTTGGTATTCTGCCTGTTTGCTATAATATTGCATGCTTTATTACCCTGATGTTTTTGATTCTTAGACTGCACATAGCTCCTAAGGGTGCTCAGATTTCTTCACAATCCAAGTCTCACATACATACATGACCACTGGAAAAACCATAGTCTTGACTAGATAGACCTTTGGTTTATCTAAATCTTAAATGTACTTAAATATCTTCAGCAGGTTGTTCTGTTTAAGGTTAGCTTAGAAGTTTGAGCCTACTTTTGTGGATATCCGTTCCAATGATAGGTTGGTATTCTGCCTGTTTGCTATAATATTGCATGCTTTATTACCCTGATGTTTTTGATTCTTAGACTGCACATAGCTCCTACTGGTGCAATCTGTGAGGTTAGAAGTTGTTTCCATGGGATACGATCTGTTGCTAGGTGATCTTCTTGGGATAGATGGCATAAAATCCACTGGGCCTGGATTTCCTTAAGTCATTGACTGTATGTTAAAGAGGCGGGGGTTCTACTGCTCTTGTTCAGTTCAGTTAAGTTCAGTTGCTCATATCAGTTAAGTTCAGTTCAGTTAAGTTCAGTTGTCTGACTCTTTGTGACCCCATGAATTGCAGCACACCAGGCCTCCCTGTCCATCAACAATGCCCAGAGTTCAACAGAGTCATGTCCATCAAGTCAGTGA